>JAQQSY010007945.1:0-10152 GCA_028646535.1 Procyon lotor | reverse complement strand
CAGCTCTTGATTTTTTTTTTTTTTAAAGATTTTATTTATTTGACAGAGAGAAACACAGTGAGAGAGAGAACACAAGCAGAGGGAATGGTAGCAGGAGAAGCAGGCTTCCTGCTGAGCAGGGAGCCCGATGCGGGGCTCGATCCCAAGACCCTGGGATCATGACTGAGCTGAAGGCAGACGCTTAACGACTGAGCCACCCAGACGCCCCAGCTCTTGATTTTAATAATAGGTTCACTTGGGGGCGCCTGGGTGGCTCAGTTGGTTGAGAGTCTGACTCTTGACCTCAGCTCAGGTCTTGATCACAGGGTCATGAGTTCAAGCCCCATGTTGGGCTCTGTGCTGGGCATGGAGCCTACTAAATAAATAAATAAATAAATATTTAAAAAACAATAGTAAGTTCACTTAATCATGAGGGAGGGTGTAGATGTAGTGTCAGTGTATAATCACAGAGAAACAAAATGTTATTTTAAAAACTACAAACTCAACTTAAAAGGTGTCATGGACTGGGGTGCCTGGGAGGCTCAGTTGATTGAGCAGGGGCTCTCAGTTTCAGTTTAGGTCATGATCTCGGGGTCCTCAGATTGGGCCCTCCGTAGGACTCTGCACTCAGGGGGAGTCTGCTTGAGGATTTGCTCCCCCTTCCTCTGCCCCTCCTCCTGCCTGTGCACTCTCTCTCTAAAATAAATAAATAAATGTTTTTTTAAAAAAGCTGTTATGCACTGAACTGTGTCCCCCTAAAATTCATACATTGCAGCCCTAAACTCCCAATGTGACTATATTCAGAGATGGGGCTTTTTTTTTTTTAGAAAGATGGGGCTTTAAAAAGATAATTGAGTTTAACTGAGGTCTTACGGTTGAGGCCCTAATGAAACTGGTATCCCTAAAAGAAGAGGAAGAGACACCAGAGATGTCTCTCCCTCTGTGCACACAGAGGACACAGTGGGCGACAGCCATGTACAGGCTAGGATGAAACCATTGCTGCTGGCAGTCCCATCTTGGATCCCCAGCCTCCAGAACGGTGAGAAAATAAATGGCTCTTGTTTAAGTCATCCAGTTGGTGGTACCCTCATGGCAGCCCAAGTAGATGAATAAGAAAGGCCAGTGCAAATAAGCCTTGCGTTTCCAACTGTATTTTTTTTTCCAACTGTATTTTTTAAAAGCAGAGGATTAAGCCATAAGAAGTAATGAAAAAAAAATATCAAAAACCATTTGGGTCAAACCAAACAATTCCATCCGAGAATACTCCATCCTGGAATACATCGGTTCCTTGATATCAACAAGTTATTTGCCAAGTATCTACCAATTCTGCCCCCAAGAAGTCAACGGTCTGGTTAGGAAGCCAGGGCATGTATTTCCCTGAACAGAAGCGTGGGAGAATGTGTAGGACTGTAAAGCAACATACATCTAACCAGTAGTACAAACTTCAAGTGCGCTGAGTGTTCAGAGGCACGGTAATAATCCAAGCTTGCATTCTAAAATCTAGATTAGGCTGGTGGCAATGAGGATCAAAAGGAGCCAAAGTGAGCAATCCTGAAAAGGAAGAAGCGACAACCAGCAAAAACCCGCTTCCTTCAGTCCTGTCCCTTGGCTACACCTCCCTCTCTGCTCCTCCCCCGCCTTCAGCAAGAGACTCTGGGACGCTCATTCACCAAAATGAGCCTTTGCCTCACGGTATGTGTTTGAAACTCAAGCTCTCCTCTGTCCCGCAATCAGTGGTGTGTTGGAACAGGCCTGGGCCAGCTCATGAAAACCAACGATTAGATCTTCAAAAATTTTATAAGCTGGCTCTTAGATCTGGCTATTATTTAAACAAAATTACAGATACTTACAATTCAACAGATAATCTTTTTTTAAAAAGGTAATAATAACTTAAAATGCATCAGCCCTTAATTAGTTTACTATACTTTAGTTTCCTCTGGTCTCGAGGTTATTTCGGTCCTGTAGCCATACAGGGGCCAAATCCAGTATGGCGGGCTTCCGGGCGTCTTCCTGACTGGCGTTCAGCGCCATCACCGTAGCAGCTGGAAACTGAGGGAGCATTCCTGCTGAGGGAACTGTTCAGAGCTCTATTTTTGCTTTGTTGAAAGTCCAGACTTAAGAAAGTGAAGAAGAAAATGTTAATAATGCAGACTAAACTCAAAAGCAGTGCAGAAACTGAAAGGTTTTAGTTGAATGAGTATAATTTGTACAGTGGCGAGAAATCCTTTTACGATAGCTCACATAGCTTTAATGACAAACTTATTGGGAAATACGTGAGTGGCCTGGGATACAATTCCTTTTTTTTTTTTTTTTAAGATTTTATTTATTTATTTGACAGAGAGGGGGATCACAAGTAGGCAGAGAGGCAGGCAGAGAAGAGGGGGAAGCAGGCTCCCCGCTGAGCAGAGAGCCCAATGTGGGGCTGGATCCTAAGACCCTGGGATCATGACCTGAGCCAAAGGCAGAGGCTTTAACCCACTGAGCCACCCAGGCACACCTAAATAAAATCTTTTAAAAAAAGGAATTGTAGGGATGCCTGGGTGGCTCAGTGGCTTAACGCCTCTGCCTTTGGCTCAGGTCATGATCCCAGGGTCTTAGGATCCAGCTCCGCATCGGGCTCTCTGCTCAGCGGGGAGCCTGCTTCCCCCTCTTCTCTGCCTGCCTCTCTGCCTACTTGTGATCCCCCCTCTCTGTCAAAATAAATAAATAAAATCTTAAAAAAATTTTTTTTTTTATTTACTTGAGAGAGAGAGGGTGAAACAGACTCCCGGCTGAGCAAGCAGCCCCACATGGGGCTGGATCCCAGAGCCCCAGGACCCAGGATCATGATCTCAGCCAAAGGCCCAGGCTTAATGGACTGAACCACCCAGGTGCCCCTGGGATACAATTCCTGTTGCTAAACCATTGGCCGTCTACAGATACAGGAGTTTCACAAAAATTAATGATAGCACTCTGTGAAAATCAGCTGGTTTCATGGAATGTACAAGGAAGAATCTTAATGTTATCAGTAGTAAATTATGTGCTACACAGCATTTATATCAGCCATATTTATACTAAACTTATGTAAATATATTTTTGTTCACCTTTCCTCCTTTCCCAAGAGAATCTGTGATTTAAATATTTACCAGCACATACCTACCATCCATGTGAATACTCTGCTTAATCTTTACTAAATATGAAATTGGGGGGTTACTCTTGAAAATGATTTTCATATGTAGAAAATACCATTCAACTGAGTTGACATTTTTTCCTAATCGGTACTTAATGTGAATAATTAACTGTTCAAATTCAAAATGCTTTGTTTTCCATACGTGTTAAGAACTACTTCATATCTTATTATTTGACTTATAAAATGGCAAATATTTACAATTACCTTTTAGGGGGATGATTAATATTTCTTTCCCTTTACAAAATTTGACTGTTAAACTTCTTTGCAGATTTTAAATTACATTTATTAATTTAATATTTCCTATATATATTAAGTATCTTGCTTGATAAATAGAGCATTCCCAAGGGACTAGGTATTAGATACAATTAGATCTATTGAAAATCTCCAGAGAGAGCTCAGTAAAAAAGCTCATCTCTCATGGTGGCTGACACCACTATGCCAGAAATCTTTAGTGGTCCAGCAGCATGATGCTGGGTTTTGGATATAATTAACTTTCTTCTTTAAAGTTTTCTGTTAGGGGCGCCTAGGTGGCTCAGTCAGTTAAGTGGCTGCCTTCAGCTCAGGTCATGACCCTGGGATCGAGTCCTACACGGGGCTCCCAGCTCAGCAAGGAGTCTGCTTCTCCCTCTTCCTCTATGGCTCCCCTTGCTTATTCTCTCTCTCTCTCTGTCAAATAAATAAATAAAATCTTAAATAAAAAAATAAAGTTTTTTGTTAGCCTGAGTCCTCTAAAAGATAACCACTAAGATGGGGTTAGAAGTGCGAGAGGTTTGGGGAGGGTGGGATACCAGTAAGAGAAGATGGAGGGAGCTAGAAAAGACTGGAAAAGTTTGCTGTCAAACTGAGATGCTGAGCACGGAGGGAGAGGGGGGAGGAGGAGAGGAGACACAGAGGGAGGACGGTGAGGATGTTGGAATGGCAGTAAGGATGGAAGGAAGGAAGATAGATTATAAACTGCAGTGCAGTTTTAAGAGTTTTGCCTGGCAGAGGAATAGCCCTGCCTTAGAATCTCCTTCCCACTGCTCCCCGCAGCATCCCCAACAGAATCAGTGGGTGGGAGCAGCCCCTGGGAAGCACAGCCCTGACAAAACTCAGCAGTGATGGATTCAGGGGTTAGCAGCTGGGATCATGGATGAGTTACACTTTCTGCAGTAGGAGATCAAAGAGACACACTCTCTTGGCCCCCGCCTTGGCTTTTTGCTTTTAATTTATTTTGTTTGTTTGCCGTTTATAAAATAATACATATTATTCTAATACCTGGTCTTTCTTTTCTTCTTGTTTTCTTAAAATATAATTTCCATTAGTATTTCCCAAACCTCTTGACTTTCAAACCCAATGCACAGTTTTACACATCCCCTCTGGAAGTTTTTAATTATGTCACTTGTCTTGGGAACTATGATTAAGGAGAGATTTTAAGTAAGAAAAAAACATTTTGGGGCACCTAGGTGGCTCAGTGGGTTAAAGCCTCTGCCTTCAGCTCAGGTCATGATCTCAGGGTGCTGGGATAAAGCCCCACAGCAGGCTCTCTGCTCAGCAGGGAGCCTGCTTCTCCCTTTCTCTCTGCCTGCCTCTCTGCCTACTTGTGACCTCTCTCTCTCTGTCAAATAAATAAATACAATCTTAAAAAAAAAAAGATAAGAAAAAATATTTTGTTTTAGTTAGGAATTATTGAGTATTGAAACATTATATGTAAAGATACGCATTACATAACTATAAAATTTGACATTTTCCCATTGATAAGTAACATGTTTAACTTACTTTAAGGTACTTATTACAAAAAAAAATGATGGCAAATTTTAAGTTATCATTTTATGTTTGGTTTGGGAACAAAATGTATATTAAATATAACGAATAAACTTAACTACACCTAATATAGGTTAAAAACTGCCTTCAGGGCCAGATGTTTGGAATTCTTATACTTTGTACTAAAAATGGTTATTTTTATCATCTGCCTTGTTTCTGAATGACAAGAGAAAAAAAGGTTTCAAGTTACTCTTCGCAAGTACCTCCCCATTGCCCACATGAGTAGTTTTCATTCTCCATAATGAAGAGCTAAATTGGATATCATCATCTTTCTCTCTTTGCCACTGGCATTTGAAAACTAGAGGCATCTCGATGTGTATATTAAAATTCAGATCAGATTAATGCAATTTACAGATTTAATGAAGGGCATCTTGAGGTAAATCAGCGGAATTACTATCATTTTTGTGCTTATTCTGTTCCTTTTTTCAAAGTCAGTGCTCCTTAAGTTTCCCCCTCTTCAGGCACACTCACTGTGGGCATGAACTAAGCAAAATGTGGATCCTGACGGCACGCAACGCACGGTGGGAGCTACTGCAGGTCAGCTCCGCGGGTGGTGGCTGAGTGCACGGGGGCTCACCCGGTTGCCCCCAGGCACGAGGCATCCTTGGATACTGTTACTCAGGCCGTTTCGTTTCAAAGGGGGAAATTCTGAAAAATAATTTTCACCACGAAAATCGTAAAAACCTTTATTTAAAGCAGATGCCTCTAAGGTGGGCAACTACAAAGAACAGCTTTGAGCCTCCCAGGAAATGCACGACCCTCATAGGGAAACGCCACTCCCTCCAGCGTGAAGTGCTGCCTACTACTGAACTGCGGAAGTGCAAGGTCGACCCAAACCAAGGATGCCGTCAGGTCCTTGCCGGCGCTAGTGTTCTGGATCCCATGAAGCTAACGTGGTATGTGAAACACAGGTAGTTAAGCTCAAAGCCTGGAAACTAGCGCCATACCCCATTACTGACTTCATTTGCCATATGATTTTCTTCTAAGTAAAGACCTGAATGTTGGAAAACGCTCTATTCCTTTAAACAAACTATTCAATGTCACTGTTGTGTCCTTACAGATAACAATGACAGCAATCATAATACCTTCAATAGAGGATTTGCAGGCAACCTTGCAATAACTCCGCACTCCCCCAGGGGTCTGTAAAACAACAGGTTGGTGATGACTTATCTAAAAAATGGATGGACAGCAAAGACTTCAGGCAATCCTCCATAAATATTGTTTCTCTCTGCAGAGCTTGCGAAAGATATTAATGGCCATGAGTTTGAGATGATACTTCCTGATAAGAACCTGGAAAGTATTCCAGGTAGGCAGTTAAAAGCAAAAGAGTTATCAGGTGATGGTTATCTGAATGTGCATGTGTACATTAAACAAGGAAATGACTTTGGAAAGTAATTCTGAATAATAAAGCATGCCTTCTTTTCCTTTCTTAATCATCACAACCACACCTCTTTCTATCCATGAATATTGCTAATCAGCTAAAATAACCAGTCATGCACAACCTACTATAAGGTTTGACATGCAATTTTGAAAATTAAATGCACATATGGAAAATGAACTTCTGTACATTGTAAAAATAATAACCAACAGACTTCCCCAGGTTTCAACATGTGAAGTTCAAACCAATCATGTTATAAGCAAGGGCAATATTTCACCATACTATTTGTAAAAGCACCCAGTATTTTTTAAAATCATGCCTTTGGTCGTCAAGAAAACTAATTTTCCAGAGAGGGCCAGTCTGCATGGAGAGTACCTCAATCAATCCAGCTGAAATAGTGGACGCCTTAAGGTCAATATTTGATAATACGCAGTTAGCACATATAAGGCACTGTGCCAAGAGCTGATCATTCCCTCGGTGGGCCATAGACACTAATTCTGGGGGACACCTGGGTGGCTCAATTGGTTGAGCATCTGCCTTCGGCTCAGGTCATGATCCCAGGGTCCTGGGATCGAGTCCCACATCCAACTCCTTGTCCCAAGGGAGCTCCCCCTGCCTCTGCTCTCTCTCTCTCTCTCTCTCTTATTTATTTGTAAATAAATTTAAAAAAATTTTTAAAAGACACTAATTCTGGGACAGATATAGAAATGCCAAACGGGATGCAGGCACACGTGTCATGCAGAGAGGCAAGAAGGGGTTCATCCGTAAAAGACAAGGAGATGAATGCCAAGGGTTTTTGTCTCCAAAACGGAGTCTCTCCAGCCCATTCACATCCTGAGACTAGTCAGTCAGCTCAACCCCAATAAAAATGGTTCCAGTGTCCAAGACATAAAGACTTCAATGTAAAAAGGAAGCCCTCACCTTTGTCTTCTCTTAAAAGAAAAGATTTCTGCTAAACGTTTTCTTTTGTTTTATTAATTTACAGTAGCTATTTCAAAAGAGAAAAACAAAGAGCTATTTGTCTCTGAAGAAATGAAACACCCAGGTAAGTCAGCAACCAACAACTACACAAACATCTGTGAGCTGCATAATCAATTCTGTGATTAGGTGGAGAGCTCTGCACCCACATTGATTTTAAAATGCAAATCTGAATACAGCTAATCTTCACATAAATATAATAGGTACCGCATTGATTTTTTCCCCTTGTGATCATATGAAAAATTAACTAAAGCGATAGTAAAGAAGTAGCATAATATTATTTGGAGGTGGACAGTGATAAGTTACATATTATAATCTCTAAAGCAACTACTAAAATGAACACACAAACACACACACACAATGAGGGATAGCTACAAGTCAATAGAGGAGATAAAATTGAATACTAAGCAATAGTCAATTTAGCCAAAAGAAGGCTAGAAAGGCCAAAAGAAGGCAAGAAAGGAGGAAGAAAGGGACAAAGAACAGTTGGGACAAATCCAAAACAAAAATGGGAGACTTGAATCCAACCGTATTAAAAGCTCCAATTAGGGTAATAGTAGAAAATTCGTGAGAAAGATATAGGTAACAGTGACACTGACCACCATTTAACATGTTTTTATTTATTTTATATATATATATATATATTTTAAGATTTTATTTATTTATTTGACAGAGAGAGATCACAAGTAGGCAGAGAGGCAGGCAGAGAGAGAGGGGGAAGCAGGGTCCCCACTGAGCAGAGAGCCTGATGCGGGGCTCGATCCCAGGACCCTGAGATCATGACCTGAGCCGAAGGCAGAGGCTTTAACCCACTGAGCCACCCAGGCGCCCCTTATTTATTATATTTATTTTAATATAATAAATAACATATTGTTTAATAAAATCTGTAGTAAATATAATCTTTGATAATATATAAATACAATATAAAATATAATTTAATAAATATATTATTTTAAAGATTTATTTATTTATTTATTTGAGAGAGAAAGAGAATACAAGTTGGGGGAGGGACAGAGGGAGAGAGAAAGAATCTCAAGTGGACTCCATGCCCAGTGAAGAGCCTGATGCAGGGCTTGATCTCACAACCCTGAGATCACGACCTGAGCTGAAAGGGGCCAGATTCAACCAACGAAGCCACCCAGGTGCCCCTTTATTCATTTATTTTTAAGTTTGTTTATTTGTTTATTTATGTCATCTCTACACTCAGGGCGGGGCTCAAACCCACAATCCTGAGATCAAGAGTCACTCTTCAGACTGAGCCAGCCAGGCACCCCTAATGTGTTTTTATTTAAAATAGATCATTGCTATCATATTTTAATGTGTGTTTGTCTCAGTTTCGCTTGTCTTACTTGATAATTAACCCCACGTAGAAGGAAAACGTCGTTGGTTAATTCTCATCTGTGGCTCCATCAGCAAAGTCCCTCAGTTTTGAGTGAAGTAGTGGGTGCACTCATGCTGAGGCTGCTGCCATCAGTAGAAACGATTGTTTATTTAACTGATGGATGCTGCCTTCGTCAGGGTGCTAGGGACTTAGAAAAATGTGTGCTGGACACAGCAAAGAGATACATTATGTTTCTATGCTCTTTTTTGTCCCCCATACTAATTACTCCTATGAGTCTGACACACCTACCTGGCGCCTCTGAAAAGTAAGATTAAATAAAGAAAGGTCGAGGTGTTAGTCATACACACACACACACACATGCACATAAAAATCTCAATAAACTGGATGTTAGTGAGAAAGTTGATATGATGTCTGTATATCTATACCTACAGATATTCCCAAATCAGAGTTTCCGGGTCTCGTGAACACAATCACACAGCAACATTTTGATAGCAAAGCAGACTGAATTCCTGTGATAAATAATGCTCAGTCCCACACAGGCAGGAGTCTTTAAGAATTTCTGCTTTAAATAACAAGAGAGTTTAATTACGAAGCCAATGAGTTATGATCAACACTGCCGGCCTCCCCAATCCCATCTTCCAGTATCTGGTACCACAGCTGCATACACAAATACGGTTGTATTTCCCTCTTGTTTTGAAGGGACAGGAAGGTCAAAAACTGTGCAGCTTAACGTCCTCGGATAACTTAACACTTTTCCTAGAGAGGACCTTTGGCTACAGAGGTTTTAGCTAACAAGTAACTTAACCCTGAGGTGTAAGAGATACTTTATGAATCAATTAGTAATATGGAAATGGATTTTCTTCCTAGGGCTGTGACATTTGACATGTGTGCCATACTAAGCCATCGACCACTACCTCAACTTTGAAAAGAAGTGGGATTTTAGAGTTACGGTGTTAGTACCAAGACACTCGTCCCCTCTCACACCTCCTTGACTAGCTCTCTGATCCAAACCACTGCTGTCTCTTACCTAGATTCTTGCAATAATCTCCCCACAGTCCTTCCGCTCACACAGAATTCTTAACCTGGGCCCAGAGTGAGCCTTCATAAATGCCAAGTCAAATCGAGATACTGCTGGGCTCCGCACTTCACTCAGCCTTTAAGTGGCCTATGAGGTCCCATAGGATGAGACAACTGCTCTGACCTCATACCCTACTTTTCCATCCATCACCCGCTCATTCTGAATACTCCAGCTGCACCAGCCTCTTTGCCAGTCTTTGGATGCCCTGGACACATTCCCACCTCACGGCCTTTGCAGAAGCTCTTCCTCAGATACTCATGTGACTCATGTTCTCACCACTTTAACGTTTTATTTAAATATCTCCCATTCAGAGGCCTGCCTCAACTACCTTTCTTAAATTGCAAGCCAGGGGGCACCTGGGTGGCTCAGTCGTTAAGCGTCTGCCTTCGGCCCAGGTCAGATCCCAGGGTCCTGGGATCGAGCCC
>JAQQSY010007944.1:0-10152 GCA_028646535.1 Procyon lotor | reverse complement strand
ACAGCAATGGGACACATTGACTCTTAATGTCCTTTTGACATTCCCTCACCTTTTTCTGAGTACTTCTTTAATTTCTGGCACCACAAGATATTCTAGGCCTATCTTGTATTTTCCTGCCTTAGCTCCAAATCAACCACTTTTCCAAGTAGACATGTTTGTTCTTGTTTTTTTGTTTTGTTTTGTTTTTTAATTGCAGAATAGTATTTAGAAACTAAGATCTGTGTATTAAATGTGCTCATTGCTACTGGTTGTTCCAAGCCCCGTCAGAGAACAGAGATAGGAAATATATGTGAATATAAATACAGAGTTACTCAGTTATATTTATTTCTCTGTATATCTATATATCCATATATTCAAAAACAAGAATTCTTAGTGATATTTCTGATTCCAGTCCAGCAGTATTGGGTATCTTCTATACTTCACTTTATTTCTAACTTTTTTCTTTAGTAGTGAAATACCTAGCTCTCATTATGTACAATATATTTCCTTACTGGGTTTAATCCTAGTATACAAATAAAGTGGTTTCAGAATTGCCTGATCACAACATTGTGAGAAACAGAGTTATTATAAAGTATCATATTTATGTAAAGTTATATTTTGTTTTTAGCAAAAATATCCAGTCAAAATGGTGCTTTCTGAACTTAGTTAAGCTAGTTCCTTTCTCCCCCATATTTTTCAGTGTGATTATGTTTTTTTTCTTCTGTAATACAGTTAATTTGTTACCATTTTTAGTTGCCCACATATTGTGGTTGATTTTAATTATTTATTCACTTTTTAGGCATATAAGTCAACCCCATAGTTCTAAAAATCAAAAGTATACAAGCATGGGTCCAGAAAAGTATGATTGCTTTCTGTTTACTCCTGTTCCTATTCCCATTTTCTAGATGCTTCTCATGTACCCTTCTCCTATAGCTAATTATTATCTTCCCTGTATTTCTTGGCACAAATGATGAACATATGTATATTCTCTCAGGTCCCTTTCTTTCTTTTTAAAAAATTGAATGGCTTCATTGGTACACCATTACCTCTACAAATTGTACAATTCAGTGGATTTTAGTGCATTTACAAAGATGTGCAGTCATCCTTATTATCTAACATTAGAACATTTTCATCACTCTAAAATATCCTCTTGTACCCGTTAGCCGTCACATCTCACCCTTTCCACTCTTGTTGTAGACAATTAGTAATCTATCTTGTGTCTTTATAAATTGGACTAATTTGGACACTTCATAAAAATGGAATCAGAAAATATGTGATTCTCATCTTTCTTACATGAAAGGTGGCATACTATAAATACTTTTGCATTTTGCTTTTTTCACTTAATAGTATGTCCTATAAATCATTCCAGATTAATACAAAGAATTCATCATTCTTGTTTACAGTACTGCACACTCCATTGTGTGGATGTGCCATAATTTATTCAACCATTCTCCTAAATATGGACATTTAGGTTGTTTCCAAAATTATTCTATTACAAGCAACATACATATAATCTTCCATGTATAATTTTCATATTGTTGGAGGTATATCTTTAGGGTAGAATATCATGTATATACATTTCAGTAGATATTGACAAATTTCCTTCCAAAACTTTTAGGCTAATGATTATTCCTACTAGCAATATATAAGACAAGCTATTTCCTTAGACTCACCAACACCATACTTTTCATATTTGCCTATCTGATAGAAGAGAAAGGTATTTTAGTGTTGTTTTAAATTATATTTCCTAATTCTGATTGAATTAAAACTTTTTTACCTATTTAAGGATAAAATATTATTTATGAATTGTCTATAAATATATTATGTCCATTTTTTCTATCTAGGAGTTATTACTCTGTTCTTTGATTTTTATGAATTCCATATATAATAGGGATTTTAGTCCTTCATCCATGGTATATGTTACTCATATTTTTCCCTTGTTTTTCAGTTGCTTTTTGATTTTGCTCATAGTACTTTTAGGCATGCATTTCAAAAATTATGTTGTCATATATATCAATCTTTTATTGCAACTTTATTGGATTTGTTCTTAGGAAGATTTTCCTTACAAATTCAGGGAAGAATTCACTCATTTTTTTCCTAGAATTTATATGGTTTCATTTTTACAAATCCTTTCTGAAAGAAAAAACCACTTATAAAGTATATACATAAATATTCAGGTATACAGGTAATTTCATGCTTCCTGTTTCATTTTCTCTTCTAATGCATTTAATATTTTAGAGCAGTTTTAGGTTTATAGAAAAATTGAACAGAAAGTATAGAAAGTTCCCATCTTCCCTCTGTTCTCATACTAAGATTATGCATTTGTTACAGTAAATGAACCTACATTGACTCAACTATTATCACCCAAAGTCTATAATGTACATTAGAATGTACTCTTGGTGCTGTACATTCTGTGAGTTTGACAAATGCATAATGACATCTAGCTACCACTGTTATCATGCAGAACATTGTAGTATCATGCAGAATAACTTCCCTACCCTAAAAATCCTCTGTGAATCACCTTTCCATCCTCTCTGCCCTCAATGTTTGGCAACCTTTTTTTTTTTTTTTTTTTTTTTTTTTACTGTTGCCATAGTTTTTTGCCTTTTCCTGAATGTCACTGTTGGAATTATACAGTTTATAGCCTTTTCAGATAGTCTAATTTCACTTAGTAAAAGTTTCCTCCAAGTCTTTTCATGGCTTTATAGCTCCTTTTTTAAAAAAATATTCTGAATATATTCCTTGTCTGGATGTACTACAGTGTATTTATCCATTCACCTACTGAAGGACATCCTGGTTGCTTCCACGTTTTGGCAATTATGAATAAAGCTTTTACAAACAACCATGTGCAGATTTTTATGTGGATGTAAGTTTTCATTTCATTTCATTTGGGTAAATATCAAGGAGTACAATTCCTGGATAGTATGGTAAGAATATGTTTAGTTTTCTAAGATACTGTCAAACTGTTTTCCAAAGCAGCCATACCATTTTGTATTTCTACCAGCAAGGAATGGTAGTTCTTGCTGTTCATATCCTCTCCAGCATTTCAGGTTGTCAGTGTTTTGGATTTTGGTTGTTCTAATAGCTAGGCATATAGTGGTATCTCATTGTTGTTTAAATTTTTGTAATTCCCTCATGACATATGATTTGAATATCTTTTATATGCTTATTTGTCATCTGTATATTTTCTTTCATGAGGTATGTGTTCAGGTCTTTTCCCATTTTTTAAATTAGGTTGTTTTTTAAGAATCTTTGCATTTTTTGGATAATAGTCCTTTATCAGATATGTCTTTTACAGACATTTTTTCTCATTCTGTTGATCCTGTGTCTTTTAAAAATTTAGCTATGGGTATTTTTTTTAATCTCATGGTAAAGGTAAAGGAATAACTTTCTCAAATACAAGCAAAAATATACACTATAAAGAAAAGTGTCTGTTTCTTAGTTTAATGATATTTCCACTAGGTCATAGTACCCTGACACATGATTGAATTTCACTATTAATGATAGATTCCTAACAGATTGCATCTTTTCTAGTCTAAAATCACTAAACCTGTCATCATATACATAGTCATCAAAAATAAACATAGGACAGAAAAAATAAAGACATGAAGGGAGCTAAATTTCCTGTGGACTCTATTTTTGTTTTAATCAGTCTTCAAATAGTTCACTTGTAGTAGCAAAGAGAGAAGCAGGTTTATAAATCTCTGAATGTTTTAAAAGATACTCTGCTTTTAACATGTATAGCGAGATGGGTAATTTTCTAACTATGAAATTGCTAACTAGTTTTTGACCTTGGGGACCACTTAAAACAAGTACCCTCTGCTCTCCTGGTGGGCTTGGAGCAAAGCAGCTGTATTTTGCACAGCACACTGAATCATAATGGGCCATGTGCTGCTATGAATATTCATAAAGCTACCATATTCTGCCTGCCCCAAATGATTCCAGCGGATGCTGCTAGAGGGATTTGAAATATCACTTTTGTAGTATCCTTGAAAGGAATACACACATCAGGAAAAATAGAGCTGGAGCCCAGGTAATTCAGTCCTTAGTGTGCACTTCAGAGCTCTCCTCCAAATGATTTTGCCCTGTAGCAATGGCACAGATATCTATTGTAATGACAGAAATGAGAGGTTTAAACTTTCTGAGAATCTTAAAATAGGTTAAATTAAAATCTAAGTGGTCACTGAGGTACGGTTCTATTGACTGGCATGCTTCCTCACATGTGAAAGAACTGTTCTGAGTCTATAAAGTAGCAGTGGTTACTGGAGGTTGTGATTTCCTGATGATACATTTAACTAAAATTATAGCTGCTTTCAAATTACTACCAGTGATACTGGGACACTCTAGATAAGGCAGATGACTGTATTTCAACACAGACATTTTCTACTATACTTTGAGTTAATTCAGTACCGCTCATTTGACTCTTTATGTTAGGTTATGCTAACTATAAAGCCTATTTCGACATTTCTTTTCTTTTTTTTTTAATTCCCTTATGGAGATTGAAATTAAGCATAACCCATATACTTGCATGAGGAATCTTTGCGAGTGCCTCTGTAGAGAGGATCACGATGATTGCTTCTGAACTGAACCACTCTTATTGACAGAGCATTAGGTTGTTAGTAAAGATCCTTACTGGGGATTCAGGCTCTGTGTATCTTGGCTTCATCACATAACCATGACCTTACAGTGCACTTGCAATGGAACCTTTGTCCACTGTGATTGCCGGATTATTGTGTCCTTCCTGCTTCAAAACAATGAAGCATGTTAAATATGTTGTTTCATGTTTCACATTTTCAGGTTTTTTTTTTTTTTCTTCTTACTCCAAAAGAGTCCTGGAGAAATATATTACATTTGTTACATTATATTAGTTATATATACACCATTATATAATATGTGATATTACCCATATTGTGTTGTCCATATTACATTGTTCACTTTTGTATATAATGTTATAAACTTTTGCTCTCTTACTCTAATGAGGGCAAGGATTTCAGGGTGAATTCAGTAGTATTTCATTACAGGGACAGATTCTGATCCTCACTGTTAAATACACATCAAAATTATTTTCTGAGTCTCTGTAGAAGGAAGTGAGTCCTGGGGAGTTTATCTTAACTGCCCAAACTCAAAAGAGTCTGATACGCTAAGAATAATGTCAGCTTTTAATTTAGTATTTGGGAGTCTTTCTGGCATAAAAGAGATTATTTCTGAGATCATTTTTTCTACATATCATATGATATTTTTATGAATATATGTTTAGCTGCCAATGAAATAACAACTTATAAAGTCTATTAATGTTCTAAAATAAAGGGAGTCTTAGATATTGGCTACTTAAAGATTTATTGTTTTCTAGGAGTATATCTGTATAAATAATATATTCAAGAAATACCATCTTGAATGAAACCCCCATTCCTGAGGACAGTACGAAGGAAAAGCTGGCATAATTTTGCTCTACAGATTTCACAAATGCCAGAACATTCTGCTGTTGTAACACTAAATTATGAGAGATATTAAAACTTACTAGTTTATATTTTAGATATTAATTGACATTACAAATTCTCTTAGAATATTTTAATAAAGACATATTTAACAAAAACTTCTTAGGATGAATACTTTCAGAGAAGTGTTCTCATCTGTGGCTATGTATAGAAGGATAGAATGCAGTAAACAAAGAGAATATGAGTTTACTGGGACTGTTTTAACAATGTACCATAGAGAAAGTAGCTTAACTAAGAGATATTCATTGTCTCACAATTTTGGAGGTGACCAGTTTGAAATAATGATATTAGCAGGATTGTTTTCTTCCCCTCCTCCTCCTTCTCCCCTTCTTTGCCCTTCTTATTATTAAAGATTGTTTCCTTCTGAGGGCTGTGGGATAGTCTGTTCCATGTTCTTCCTAGCTTCTAGAGTTCCTTGTAATGATATTCTCTCTTCCCTCTCTACACACCTGTCTCTGTTCCAAATTTCTCCTTTTATAAAGATACCAGTCATATTGATTTGGGACAACTCTAATGACTTTATCTTGTCTTGGTCATCTGCAAAGCCCCTACGGTCCAAATAAGCTATTGAGACTATTCACATTTTTAACCCATAACAAAATACCTGTAATCTGTGTGTGAAATTGTCCTACTTCTATAAATCCCATGAATTAATATGAGTGTTTTTTCTCCCCCCCCATTAGAAACTGATATTTGGATAAAAGGACCTGTAAGTTATTTTATCCTTATCTAGAAATGACATCAAAGGAATGATAAAATCTTTGTAATACGAAAATATGTTCTTCATGTCATATGATAGAAGTATTATTTTATCAGAAATAGAAGTAGTTGGAGAAAGAGCAGTGAAGATGAAAATGACAGCAACAAAATATTACTCAGCATGTAGTAGCAATAGAACAAAGAAGCTCCTTACTGTAGCCTAATGTGGACTTGCTTAAAGGGTTGTGATGTTGCTTGATAGAATGTTGAATGTTGCTTAATAGAGTGGTCAGTAAAGTCTTTGTACAGCACTCTTCTTCCCTAGAAGTCTCCTACTCTGGGCAGCGTGGAGCTGCTAACAGGACTTACTTTGCACTCTGTGATAAGCTGAGGATGCATCATCAGGGAATATGTCCGCTCACTTCTGTCCGTTAGTCTGGGATATAATGCTTGGGTATTTGCATGGCAAATAAAATCAACCTTAAATAAAGTGTAAGTGGTCATTGTCATTAATATTTAGACTCAGGGGGTGCCTGGGTGGCTCAGTCGTTAAGGGGCTGCCTTCGGCTCAGGTCATGATCCCAGGGTCCTGGGATGGAGCCCCGCATCGGGCTCCCTGCTCCGCAGGAAGCCTGCTTCTCCCGCTACCATTCCTGCTACTTGTGTTCCCTCTCTCGCTGTATTTCTCTCTGTTAAATAAATAAAATCTTTAAAAAAAAAATATTTAGAATCAGATTAACTTTCTTGTTCGGGTGTACGCTAAGTGGAAAGAGATATTCTCATCAATAAGTATAGGGCTCAGCTCTGTCAGTTTATTTCTCAGATGCATATATAGTAGTGTAGGGAAGAGATGGAGGCCGAACAGACTGGTAGGGTGGTGATAGAACACTAGAGGATCCTGGTATCTTCCAATTCAGCAAGTGACATCATAGAGTCATATCCAAGGTTAGGGGAGACCAAAATCCTAACAGGCCAATTCAGGGCCTGGTGGAAAAGCGGCTCAGGGCTGAGTGGCAGTGGATGGATGAACAGGGCAGCATCCAGAAAGATCGCAAGAAAATTTATAAGCATGTGTGACACCATGTCTCTTACCATCAAAGATACTGAGAAAACATTCTAATAACACCTATGTGCTATGAAAATTTGAATTACTGTTGTTGTTATTACGGCCTCATTCATATAAATAGCCTATGGGCCTGGATATAATCATGGAGTTAGATTTTTCCAAATTCTTTTTGGTCTTTTTTACTTTTATTAGACCCAAAAATTCCCATGGACAAAGATAATATCACTATCCTGTCTGTTACATTTCTACTCTGTTTTACGAAGCCAGAACTCATGGTTTAGTCTTTTTTAGAGAGATTATACAGTAATTAAAAGGTAGCTTGAATTTACTAACTGATGCAGGAGATCCAGTGTGACAGTTTTACTCCAGAGGAAATTGGCACCTTGTAGGTAATTGTAGTTAAACTGGTCTCTTGGTATCAAAAAAGTGTCTGCCATGTGGTCCTTTCTGATGCTTTCTTATTATGGTTCCTCATTTTAACCAGTACCAGTGGCCATATACAAGATGTACTTGGCAGCAAAATACTGCAGATGGTGGACCCTTAATCTGTTCTTTAGTAACAAGAGCATCTGGAGTCTTGTGCTTTCCTTATTGACATCTTCTTCGCATCTGTAGTCCATCTCTTGTCTACTGTTTAACTGCTACTAGTTCCAGAGAGATTTTAACTTTCATTTGGAGTGCAAAATGTTATTTGTAGGTTACCCCTTTTTTACAATTTTTTCACCCATCTGCAACTATTCTAACATCAAAAAGAAAATTTACTTCTATGAACACGTGTTTTGGATCTTGAAATGGTGTGAATATGTACAAGTGCATGTTCTATTTATGTAAAATGATTAATTTAGCTAACATGGCCTTACATGATAGACCTTGTCAATTATGATTCCCAAAGAGATGGCTGTCAATAATTATGAATTAGTGCAAAGTCTTTCATTACATACACTTGAAAACACTGCCAAGATAAAGCCTGATGGAGTTTTTAACTCCAGCAACTAGTTTGTTTGTTTGTTTGTTTGTTTGTTTTCTTGTTACTACAGTGCCAAAGATTGCCCTTCGTTAATTAATCCCTTTGGATGTTGTAACTTATCTACCATTGTGTGTCATGTGTGTGAGAAAATGAATGTGTGAATATGTGTAAGTTATGGGAAGTTTAAAAGCACATCCCCTGAGTTTTAACATTGATTGCTTTTACATGGTACAGTTAGAAAAATCAACTTATTTCATTATTATTAGATTAATTTTCTCTGAAATAGTAAAGTTTGTATTTTAAATAAATTATTATATCTGGGATTTAATTAGATGTTTGAAAATACTAAATTTCCTTTTTACCAAGGTGATTATGAAAATGACTCATTGTATGTATTTTTGATCATATAAGCTCCAAACAAATATTCATGAAGCATCATGCAAAGCTTAATTATTTTAGAAGCGGAGAATCTTGGGGCACCTGGGTGACTCAGTGGGTTAAAGCCTCTGCCTTCAGCTTGGGTCATGATCTCAGGGTCCTGGGATCAAGCCCCACATCAGGCTCTCTGCTCAGCAGGGAGCCTGCTTCCCCCTCTCCCTCTGCCTGCCTCTCTGCCTACTTGTGATCTCTCTCTCTCTCTGTCAAATAAATAAAATAAAATCTTTAAAAAAAAAAAAAAAGCGGAGAATCTTGATTTGACAAATGGATTCTGCAACTGTTAGCTGTTGAACTGAAATAAGTCACTTAAGTATCTTAGCCTCAGTTGTTGCTTCCTGATCCTGGCTGAGTGAGCATAGGTCTAGACTTTCATGACCTATTTGGCCTATTGTGTAGGATTAATATTCTAATATCCTAATGAGAGTTCACTTTTTATAAGCTTCTTATATTTCCCAGAAAATGTGGAATGTTCCTGAAATTTTGCTGCAGTGTATTATGTATCTTCTCTATTTTTATATTTAATTCCATTACTTTCTTTTTTTTTTTTAAGATTTTATTTATTTATTTGACAGAGAGAGAGAGGGATAACAAGCAGGCAGGGAGGCAGGGGGGAGTAGGCTCCCTGCTGAGCAGAGAGCCCAATGAGGGGCTGGATCCCAGGATCCTGAGATCCTGACCTGAGCCAAAGGTAGAGGCTTTAACACACTGAGCCACCCAGGCGCCCCTAATTCCATTACTTTCAAAGATCTAAAGCTTTTGCATGAATATTTTAAAATCTTTTTTATACAAACTATTTTGAAACTAATATTAAATTATACTTCAGTTGGGGTAATGCATGTGAAGACTGAATTGCTCTGATCTTCTTGTTAAAGTATTGTTCTCTTTATGCTTTAGGGGAAAGTATAGTGTAATGGTCCATATTTGTGTTGGTTTTCAAAAAACAAAAAAGATCCGATCCCTTAATTTATAATAGGATGTGGGCCGATTCAAATGCTGCCTGAGTCAGGGGTGCCTGGGTGGCTCAGTTGGTTAAATGGCTGCATTTGGCTCAGGTCATGATCCCAGGGTCCTGGGATAGAGCCCTGCATCCTCAGAGAGCCTGCTTCTCCCTCTGCTTGTTCCTATGCCCCCGCCCCCCCCAATCTCTGTTAAATAAATAAATAAAATCTTCAGGAAAAAAGAATGCTGCCCGAATCAGCACAATGCAAATGGAAAAAAAAAAAATGGAGCTTTCCTTTACTTCATATTATATCTAATAGAAATCTTATATAAACTAAAGGATTCCTAAAAAAAAAAAAAAAAAAAAAAAGGGGCGCCTGGGTGGCTCAGTCGTTAAGCGGCTGCCTTCGGCTCAGGTCGTGATCCCAGAGTCCTGGGATCGAGCCCCGCATCGGGCTCCTTGCTCTGCGGGAAGCCTGCTTCTCCCGCTACCATTCCCTCTGCTTGTGTTCCCTCTCTCGCTGTGTTTCTCTCTGTCAAATAAATAAAATCTTTAAAAAAAAAAAAAA
>JAQQSY010007943.1:0-10153 GCA_028646535.1 Procyon lotor | reverse complement strand
CGTCTCCCCGGATCGTGCGGTGACCACGGGGAGGGTCGTCAGGGGGCAGTCGTGACTCAGTCTCCACGGTTCCTGCGCGGAAGCTGCTGTGGTCTGGGGGCCCCAGTCCCTCCTTTCTCCCGAGGCGCACCCGTTTTCTCCTGAGCGTTCCCGATGTTTGGGAAGCAGAGCGTCAAATCCACGACCCTGTCCCACAGCCTATCCTTTGCCTGGACTGGCAATAAATGCCAGTTTCCAAATCCCGCCCCGCCTCCCCAGACGCCAGCTTCCTCTCTTCAGTTCACAGCCGTCGGTACCAACTATTTGTCCTCCGAGGTGCAATTCAAACAGCTCAGTATTTTAATTGTTTATTGTTTTCACACAGTCAATGGATGGCTCATTTTAAACATTTATATTTTTTGTCTGGATATTTTACATGAGAGGCTAACAGAGAATAGCTACCTGGAACTACGTTTTTTGTTTGGTTGTTTTTTTTGTTTTTTGGTTTTTTTTTAAGATTTTATTTATTTATTTGACAGAGATCACAAGTAGGCAGAGAGGCTGGCAGAGAGAGGAGGAAGCAGGCTCCATGCTGAGCAGCGAGCCCAATGTGGGGCTCGATCCCAGGACTCTGAGATCATGACCTGAGCCGAAGGCAGAGGCTTTAACCCACTGAGCCACCCAGGCGCCCCTGGAACTACGTTTTTATGTAATCCTGTGCCTCTCCCAGTATCTTTTCCTGGGCACGGACATCCAATGGGAAGTCCTTTTGGGGGAGGTTCCTCTTTTGAAAGTTTCCAGGGTGATCTGTCCTGCCAGCACTGCCCATGCCTAAGTTTGTCACCTGGATAAAATTTATTCATTTTTAGTTTCCAGTTTTCAATTAAATGTAAAATGTATTTAATCGATAGATTGAGAAACACAGTATTACATATTTCCAAAGAGGGAAGAGAAAGGTGAATTTCAGGGAAAAAAAATTCTAATATCACAAGGCATGTGTTAAAATTTGTCATTTTTCTTCCCCTGAGAAGGTATAGTAATATTCTGAGGTCTATTCTTTTTGTGAGTGTGTGTATGTGTATGAGGGGGAAGGGGAGCAATTGCCAATGTAATTCCAGCAATTACAGTATTCAATGATTGGTTATAGGACAATTTCTTGCCATGGAAATAATTATTTACTATCATTTCTGAAAGTAATAAATACTTGTGGATTTCCTTGTTGAACTAGAAAAAGGCCTTACAATTTTCTTCCACCTTATCTACATAAACATTGGGTTTGTGAGATTTTCCTAGATTCTTCATATCCTGGGTTTGTGTCATTAAAAATATCAATATAGTCCAAAGCTATGTGACTGGTGACCCAGGCTAGGCTCCCCACCCCCTTCCTCACTGAGCCTGCAACGGGAAATACCTTCAAGACCCCAGCAGGTGTCCTACCTGCTCATACCCACCACTGAAGGAGCCTTTGTATGAAGAGAAGCTACAGAGCTTGGCAAGCTGGGGATGCGTGTGCACAAAGGGGAAGGGAGGTGATGCCCTTCCGAGGTAACTGTGGTACCCGCATGTCTGTATCTAGACATGGTTTGGAGTTTTGCAACCCGTGCAGGTGCACTCGGTGTAATTTGTTTGGATTGAGGAAGTCTGTGAAAGTCAGGAGCTCTGTGTCTGGGTTAGGGTTCATGGATTTGGGAGTTCATTTAGGTAACACCCTAAAACTGAATCCCGCTGAGGGTTCCCTCACTTGTGAGAATGGAAGGCTTAGGGAAAGAGGGGGTTCCATTGTGCCCCAGAGTTCCTTCTTGTGGCTGCTCAGGTGTCCCTTTCTCCCCACCCTCACTCCCCCGCTTTCCCAGGGATCTACCAACTCCAGGGCTTTTATCTCCACTGGGAGAGTCTAGAGTGTGTTCAACTCTACGAATGTGGCTTTCCTAATGCCCTGTGAGAAGCAGGCCGCTCATCTGTGCTGAATCCAATATTTATATTTCTTTTCTCTGAATTCCTTATGGATTGAGTATTGCAGCCCTTTGGTTCTAGGTTCCCTTAGTACTTTGTAATTTCTTTTTCTTCTTCTTCTTCTTCTTCTTTTTTTTTTTTTAAAGAGGGAGGGAGACCGGAGAGGTGCAGAGGGAGAGAGCAGGCTCCCAAGCAGGCTCCACAGCTAGTGCAGCCTGACACAGGGCTCCATCTCACAACCCCGAGCTCATGACCTGAGCTGAAATCAAGGGTCGGGTGCTTAACCGACTGAGCCACCCAGGCGCCCCAATACTTTGTAATTTTATTCCCTGTGGGAGAAATAACACTTTTTGTTTCTTGGGCTTGAAAATGTAAGTTGATTGAGAGAGATGATGGCAGTAAGGCAAGAAAACTATGGAACTAAGTAGAATTTTTGTTCCTTTTAGGCAGAAGAACTTCAAGATTTGAGATGAATGTGCTTAAGTTTTCAGGTACATGTTTTCATTTTTTTTTTTATTTTATTTTTTCAGTGTTCCAAGATTCATTGTTCATGCACCACACCCAGTGCTCCATGCAATACGTGCCCTCCTCAATACCCACCACCAGGCTCAGTCAACTCTCCACCCCCTCCCCTCTAAAACCCTCCATTTGTTGCTCAGAGTCCATAGTCTCTCATGGTTCATCTCCCCCTCCAATTTCCCCCAGTTCACCTTTCCTTTCCCTCTCACAGTATCCTCCATGTTTTTCCTTATGCTCCGCACATAAATGAAACTGTATGATAATTGACTCTCTCTGCTTGATTTATTTCACTCCGCATAATCTCCTCCAGTCCCATCCATGTTGATACAAAAGTTGAGTATTTGTCCTTTCTGAGGGAGGCATAATATTCCATTGTATATATGGACCATATCTTCTTTTTCCATTCCTCTGTTGAAGGGCATCTTGGTTCTTTCCACAGTTTGGCGATTGTGGCCATTGCTGCTATGAACACTGGGGTACATGTGGCCCTTCTTTGTACTGCATCTGCTTCTTTGGGGTAAATACCCAGTAGTGCAATTGCAGGGTTAGAGGGTAGCTCTATTTTTAATTTCTTGAGGAATCCCCACACTGTTTTCCAAAGTGGCTGCACCAGTTTGCAATCCCACCAACAGTGGAAGAGGGTTCCCCTTTCTCTACACCCTCTCCAACATTTGTTGTTTACTGTCCTGTTGATTTTGGCCATTCTAACTGGTGTAAGGTGGTATCTCAGTGTGGTTTTGATTTGAATCTCCCTGATGGCATTTTTACATCAATGCTTGCATATATATGTCTCTAGAGAACTCTGACATTTAAAAGGATACAGAAAGTGAATTCCTATTTTCAATGACATGAGGAAAGGTACTTGTAGCTTATGAATTAAGTCCCTGAAAATCCAGTACATTTCAGGAGCTAAATTCAAACCCCTATTGCATTAGAACATGCTAGTTATTTCTGAAAATACCCCACCGCCCCAGCGTTGAACTGGGGAAGGATAAACTCTGATGTCACATGTCCATCTAGTTAGAAAAAGATTTGAAAATATTCATTTTGTATGGTTTTCACGTTTGTAACTGTTAGTGTTTGAAGGAATTTAATCTGGGACGCTTGGCTGGCTCGATGGGTGGAAAATGCGCGACTCTTAATCTCAAGGTTGTTGGGTCCGCGCCCCACACTGGGTGTAAAAATCACTTAAAAATAATATCTTTAAAAAGAAAAAAAGGAATTAAATCCCAGGATGGCCTCCTATGTACAAAAGTTAAAATTAAAGAGAGATTGCTAAATAGTAAAACATGGTGTACACAAACTTCTGTTGATTTGAAGTAAATCCGAGATAGAAAGTCTGACTTAAGCAAACTCACTGCCCACACATGCCACTCCCGTCCAGTGCTGTAACCCCAGCCGTCTTCCGATACACAGTCTTGATCATTTCGCGACCTTCCTGCCAGCGTTCATGTTTCTTTAGATAGAAACCAAGCCGTTTCAAATGCATATTTTTCTTACCCAGGCGTGTCCTTGTACGGAGCAGCTGGACTCCTCATCTTTTGATGTTTGCTGGCAGCTTAATCCTCACCCCTCCCTCTTTCCCTTATCTCCGTGCTTGGACAAACAGACCAGAAAGTCTGGAGACTCCCTTATACGGCACTGGCTTCAGATTCCAAGCACACAAGCCCCCATGTGCAGAATTCCTGCCCTGGCCCCACCCCTGACAAAGATTCTTTGCTTGACCAAACTTGAGTCCGGCTCTTGAACCTTCTCGTAACCCTGCTAAGTCAGTTGAACCAGAATCATCCCTGTACCTTCCATATCTAATCAACCTTGATATGTAACCAAGTTCCTCCCTTCCCCTTTGTGTGTGTGTTGGGGGAGGGGGCATCAGTCTTAACATGGGAACCACACACCTGCAGGTGACCATTAACTCTTGTCTTGTGAACAGCATGTCCAGACGAAGCCACCACCCATGGGTCTGTCTTCTTCTACTCTGACTTGCTCACCTTCTCTGCCGGAGGGTGGCACGCGCCGTGGGCTGCCCAGTCCTCGGGAGCTCGTGTTGTGTGCGGTGCTGCCCCATTCCAGTGACCCTACTGAGCCTAAGTTCTAGAATCAACTGCCCAGAGCTGGTAGCTCCAGGATCCTTAGGCCTTTCAGAGCAGGAGGATGGGATTGGGGCCCTTCTTACAGTGGTCCTAGGTTGATGTGTTTGCAGGGATTTATGTGTGTGTTAGAATGAAACTGTGATAAAGGCTGGGTTGGCCCTGAGATAGCCCAGGGGCGGGGCTGGGGGAGAGGACTATACAAGAGGAGGGTGTATCAAAGGGTCACCCCTGAAACAGCTGTCATTTAAAAAGAAGAAGCGAAGGGAGGGAAAAGGCAGGTCATTAGAATATGCAGGCTGAGTCCTGACCCCAAACACCAAAGGACTCATCAGGATCCTGAAATACCTCTGGGGCTGCTGCCCTGCCTGACTGCAGCAGGGATTCTGAGCCTCAGGGCCACAGAGGCCAAAACACACAGCACAGTGAAGGGATTCGTTTAAGCTGACTTAAGTCTAGGATCTTCAAATCCTATTAAGCAAACCAGTTGTCACAAGGGAATCTCCTGTCCCTGATGGCATTGATTTGAGGCTCTCCGAGGGGAAAAATATATACAAATATCTAGGTAGAGAGTTCACTTCCTTCCCTGAAGTTCATCCAGTGGAAAAACAACAACAACAACCAAACCCAAAATAGAGAAGGACAGGAGGAAAAGAAGAAAAGAGAAAAACACTAAAAGGTCCACAATTTCACCCAATTGGAAATCCAAATATACTAAAGAAATCTACCCAACAAAAGAAGATTACAGGGCACTGTTTAAATCCTTTAAAAAACAGGGGCACCTGGGTGGCTTGGTCAGTTAAGCCTCTGCCTTTGGCTCAGGCCATGATCCCAGGGTCCTGGGATCGGGCTCCTCAACCAGTGGGGAGCTTGCTTCTCCCTCTCCCTCTGCCTGATCGTGGACCCTCTCTCCGTCTCGAATGAATAAATAAAATCTTTAAAAGACAAAGAGTTTGGGGCTTCTACAACAGAGATACTGAATTAATTTTGCCATCTGCTTCAACTCACTAATTCAGAAACCTTCATGCAAATAAGACTAGGGTTCAAATTATAGTCATATTGGGATTCCAGAAAGTTTCAGCAAGTTATCCCTGATAATGTAGGGAGTTACTGAATACAAAATAGGAGACAAATAAGGTATGCCTCACCTTAATGCTCTTCTCAGTTTCTTGCCGGGTACTATCGTTCTGCAAGAAATAACTTTTCTGCATTCAGTAAGATGTTAGCCATGCATTTGTCATATATGGCTTTTATTGTATTGAGGTAAATTCTTTCTATACCTAATTTGTTTCATTTCATCATTAAAGGAGTTGGATTTTGTCAAATGCCTCTTCTGCACCTATCAAAATGATCTTTCATTTTGTTAATTTGGTGTAACCCATTTTTTGATTTGTGGGAGTTGAACCATCCTTGCATGCCAGGGATAAAGCTAACTTGATCATGTTGTGTAAGCCTTGTAATGTGCTGTTGAATTTGATGTCCTAGTATTTTGTAAAAGAGTTTTGCATCTATGTTTCCCAGGGATATTGGCTTGTAATTTTCTTTTCTTGGAGTGTCCTTGTCTGGCTGTGTTATGATTGTAATACCGGCCTTGTAAAATGATTTTGCAAATGTTTCTTCCTCTCTGCTTTGTTGCAAGCATTTGAGAAGGATTGGTTTGAATTTTTGTTAAGTGTTTGGTAGAATTCACCAGTGAAGCCATCTGGTCCTGGGCTTTTCTTTGTTGGAGTTTTTTGATTACTGATTCAATTTCCTTACTCATTACTGAGCTTTTGATTTCCTATTTCATGATTCAATCTTGGTAGGTTATATAAGAATTTATCCAATACTGTAGGTTATCAAGTTTGTTGACATATACTTATTCATAGCAATCTCTTATGATCCTTTATATTTCTATGCTATCAGTTATAATTTGTCCTTTTAAATTTATGACTTTATTAATTTAATCATTTCTCTCTTTCTTAAAGATTTTATTTATTTATTTGCCAGAGAGAGAGAGACAGAGAGAGAGAGAGAGAGAGAAAGTACAAATGGGGGGGAGCAGCAGGCAGGGGGAGAAGGGATCCCTGCTGAGCAAGGAGCCTGATGTGGGACTCAGTCCCAGGACCCTGGGATCATGACCTGAGCTGAAGGCAGATGCTCAACTGACTAAGCCACCCAGGTGTCCCTAATCTTTTCTCTTTTTTCTTAGTCTAGCTAAAGGTTTGCCAGTTTTGTTTATCTTTTCAAACAACCAATTCTTACTTTCTTTGACCAGATAGTTTTGCTTTCATATGGTTTCATGTTACTAATTAGTATCCTTTCATTTCAGCTTAATAAAATTCCTATGGCATTTTTTTTTTAAGATTTTATTTATTTGAGAGAGAGAGTGTGTGCACAAGGGAGGGAGGGGCAGAGGGAGAGGGAAAGGGAGAAGCAGACTCCCCACCGAGTGGGGAGCACTACATGGGACTCCATCCCAGGACCTGAGCCAAAGGCAGACACTTAATCAACTGAGCCATCCAGGTGCCCCCTATAGCATTTCTTGTAAGGAAGATCTCATGGTGATGAAATTTCCTCAGTTTTGCTTATCAAGGAAAGTCTTTCTCTTTCCTTTCTTTCTGAAGGATAGCTTTGCCAAGTAAAGCATTCTTGGTTGACAGTTTCCTTCTTTCAGTATCTAGCATAAATCATTTCACTGTCTCATGTCCTCAGGGTTTCTGTTGAGAAATCAGCTAATAGTCTAATTGGGATTTCCTTGTATGTGATATTTTGCATTCCTCTTCCTACTTTCAAAATTCTGTTTGATTTTTGATAAATTTATTTAAATGCATCTTTGTGAGGTCTTTAGGTTCAAGAGTTTCATGTACCTGGGTGTCCGCATTTCTCCCAAGACTTGGGAATTTTCCAGCCATTGTTTGTTTATTATTATTTTTAAAGATTTTATTTGTCAGAAAGAAAGAGAGAGAGCAAGAGAAAGAGCACAAGCAGGGGGAGCAGCAGGCAGAGGGAGAAGCAGGCTCCCCACTGAGCAAAGAGCCTGATGTGGGACTTGATCCCAAGACCCAGGGATCACAACCTGAGCAGAAGGCAGATGCTAAACTGACTGAGCCACCCAGGCGTCCCTGTTTATTATGTTTTTAAAGATTTGTTAATTTATTTTAGAGCATGAGTGGGAGGGGCAGAGGGAGAGGAAGACAGAATCTCAAGCAAACTCCATGCTGAGCATGGAGCATGATGCAGGGGCGGGGCTCAATCCCACAACTCCAATACCAGAGCTGAAACCAAGAGTCAGATGCTTAACTGACTGCACCACCCAGGCACCCCTAGCCTTTTTTATTTAAATAAGCTTTCTACCTTTCTCTTTCTTTTGGAATTTCTATAATGCACATATTATTTATTTTACAGGTGTGCTCTAAATCTCATAAGCTTTCTTCATTCCTTTTCATTTATTTTTCTTCCTTCATCTATATAGTTTCATCTGTATAATTTCAAATGATTGGTCTTCAAGTTCACAGATTCTTTCATTGTGAGGAATTTCACAATTCCTCCCTCCCTGTCCCTTGTGACATTGCAGTCATTCATTTTGTTTTTTTTTATTAAAGATTTTATTTATTTATTTGACAGAGAATTCACAGGTAGGCAGAGAGGCAGGCAGAGAGAGGGGGGGAAGCAGGCTCCCTGCTGAGCAGAGAGCCCAATGCAGGGCTCGATCCCAGGACCCTGAGATCATGACTTCAGCCAAAGGCAGAGGCTTTAACCCTCTGAGCCACCCAGGTGCCCACAGTCATTCATTTTGTTTATCTATAAACTATAATTACTGAAAACATTGCTATTATGACTTTGAGCAAGGTGTTGTCAGATTAAATAAAAATAGCAAAAACAAATAATGATTTGTATTTTACCTTCATTGATTCCTTCTCTGACACTCTTCTTTTCTTTATTATTACCTTCCTGCTGCTGTTTCTTTTAACATTTCTTGGGAAGCAGGTTTTACTGGTGCAAATTCCCTCAAGTTTTGTTTGTCTCCGAAAGTCTTTTTTTTTTTTTCTTGTACTTTTGAAGGAGTATTTTGTTTGACATAAAATTGTAGTTGGATTTTTTTTCTTTCAACACTTTTACTCGTTAACAAAACTCTCTTCCTGCTTGCCTGGTTTCAGAAAAGAAACCTGACTTAATTCTTTTCTTTCTAGATAACTAAATTTTCTCCTCCTAGTTTCTTTCAAGATTTTCGCTTTTTTTTTTTTTTCCCTCAACTTTGAATACGTCATTTCTAGGTATGCATCTGTGGGCTTTTAGCTTCTTTGGTGATCTCTGAGCTTCCTGGATCTGTAGTTTGGTATCTAACATTTACAGGAATATCTCAGTCATTGTTTCACTCATATCTCCCATTCCTTTCTGTTTTTCCTTTCCTTCATGTAGTCCACTTATGTTACGTTACACTTTGTGTAATTGTCCCAAATTTCTTATGTTTGGTTTGCCTTTTTTGTTTATTCTCTTTGCATTTCAGTTTTGGAAGGTTCTGTTGACATTTTCTTAAGCTCACTGAATCTTTCGTCACATGTTTTCACTGTATTAATGAAGCCCCCAAAGGAATTCTTTATCTTTCTTCTATTGTTTTGTTTTTTCATTTCTTGCATATTTCTTTTGGTTCTTTCTTAGTTTCCATCTCTGAGTAAAGTACCCACCTATCTGTTTTTGCACGCTATCCACTGGTTCCATTAAAGTGCTTAGCATATTGATCATGGCTGCTTTGCATCTCTTGTCTAATAATTGCAACATATCTGCTACATCTGAATCAAGTGCTTTAATTTGTACTATTTCTTCAACCTGTGTTATTTTAATATTTTTGTTGTTGGTTTTGTGGTTGTTTTGTGTGTGTGTGTGTGTGTGTGTGTGTGTGTGTGTGTGTGTTGTCGTTGGTTTTGAATCCCAGTCATGATGTACTATGAAAAAAGAACTGAGGTAAATAGGTTCTTACCTTGAGGGTTCATGTTTATCTAAGGAGGGTTTAATCTATGTTTACTCTGTAGCTGTCAAAGGCTAAAATACCCAAGGTGTCCTTGCTTTTGTCATCCATGTCATTTTGGGGAGTACTGAAAAGACTTCTTACAATAAGTTCTGAAGTGTACATTTCTTTCAGTTTATTCCACTATTATTAAATGGGGGTCATCCTGATGTAAAGGCATGTTGTGGATGGAAAGGAAGTGTTCTATAGCCTTGATTTGAGCTCAGTATTTTAATGAGCATGTGTCTCTGAGCTGTGACCTTTGGATTAATTATAATAAAAATGTCTATTGTTTGGGGTTTTTTTTAATTTAAGTAGGCTCCACACCCAACGTGGGACTTGAACTTACAACCCTGAAATCAAGAAGCACATGCTCCACCGACTGAGCCAGCCAGGCACTCCCCCCCAAATTTCTGGGTTTTGTCCTCAGTTCCTAGTAAATATCATCAAAGTCCTTGGACTTTCTGAGTGAGAAAGGAGATAGGGGCATCTTATAGCCAAAGAGGTCACTGTTTTTAAGCCCCTAGATGCTTCAGCATTGGAGTTGGTCACCAGGAAGACCAAGATTTGATTAGAGGCTTAGAGCTTTCACCCCAGCCCCCAACCTCTGGGGAGTGGGAAGGAG
>JAQQSY010007942.1:0-10154 GCA_028646535.1 Procyon lotor | reverse complement strand
GTGTCTCTTGGCCATTTGGATGTCCCTTTGCCGAAATGTCAGTTTATATCTTCTGCCCATTTCTTGATTGGATTATTTGTTCTTTGGGTGTTGAGTTTGAGAAGTTCTTTATAGATTTTGGATACTAACCCTTTATCTGATATGTCATTTGTGAATATCTTCTCCCATTCTGTCAGTTGTCTTTTGGTTTTGTTGACTGTTTCCTTTGCTGTGCAAAAGCTTTTGATCTTGATGAAGTCCCAAGAGTTCATTTTTGCCCTTGCTTCCCTTGCCTTTGGTGATGTTTCTAGGAAGAAGTTGCTGCGACTGAGGTCGAATAGGTTGCTGCCTGTGTTCTCCTCAAGGATTTTGATGGATTCCTGTCTCACATTGAGGTTTTTGATCCATTTTGAGTCTATTTTTGTGTGTGGTGTAAGGGAATGGTCCAGTTTCATTCTTCTGCATGTGTCTGTCCAATTTTCCCAACACATTTGTTGAAGAGATTGTCTTTTTTCCATTGAATAGTTTTTCCTGCTTTGTCGAAGTATACATTTATACTCTTAAGTGTTGACCTCACAGACCTACAGTTATAAGTTCAGATACTGAAAGGAAACTTTCAGAAATTCCTGAGAGTAACAGTAATGGACTCCTCAGTTAAGGACTTGATTTGGAGACAGAGTGGTACAATGGACAGCATACTGGACCACTGGAGATAGACTACTAGAATTGGAGTCCTAGACCTGGCCACCGACTCATGGTGTGACATTGTATAAGATAGTTCACCTCTCTGGGTTGAAGACTTATCTATAAAATTAATGGATAGGATTAGATGATCTTGAAATAACTTTATGATTCAGTGCTCATTGATTATTGCCACAGGTGAATTGTATGGAGATGTTAGACCATCTTGGAGTTTGGTTTTCCTTGGCTGTCTGGTTTGACATTATTTTTTCTGGGTCTTTTTGCAAATTTTCCAATGGGTTGACTTCTTTTTCCATTGACAGGCAGCTTTCCATCCTGCCCAAGTTCCTTCCCATCATCAACCCTTCCTCAACATCTGCATTTCTTTCCTGCAGTGCTCTCTGTGTAACTGTGTTCTATAAATCATTCCCCAGTCCTCAGCCTTCTCTGAGTTCCTGGATTATTTGTCTCTGTATCTATCACCAGATGCTTAGGTATCTTTAGTTCTTTCTTATTGCCCATGTTTGGATTTTTTTTAACTTTCAGAAATGTATTGTTTGTTTCTTTAGACACTTATCTGTATTTCAATGTGGTTTGCATATCTTTTTATTTTATTTTATTATTTTTTTTCATGATAAGTGTACTCTTTAATCCCCATCACCTATTTCACCCATTACCCCTTCCATCCACCTCCCCTCTGGTAACCATCAGTTTGTTCTCTATAGCTAAGAGTCTGTTTCTTGGTTTGTCTCTCTTTTTTTCCCTTTGCTCATTTGTTTTGTTTCTTAAATTCCACACATGAATGAAATCATGTGGTATTTGTCTTTCTCTGACTGACTTATTTCACTTAGCATAATACTGTCTAGCTCCATCCACATCATTGACAATGGCAAGATTTCATCCTTTTTGATGGCTGAGTAATATCCCATTATATATATATACCATACCCCATCTTCTTTATCCATTCCTCTATTGATGAACACTTGGGCTGCTTCCATAAATTGGCTATTATAAAAAATGCTGCTATAAACATAGGTGAGCATGTATCCCTTTGGATTAGTGTTTTTGTATTTTTTGGGTAAATACCCAGTAGTGAATTATTGGATCATATGGTGGTTCTATTTTTAACTTTTTAAGGAATCTCCATACTGTTTTCCACAGTGGATACACCAGTTTGCATTCCCCACATATTTTCATTTTCTGTAGAGTTTTAAACACACTAGCTCAAACTTTTAAATTCACTGTTGACATTAAACCTAAAAAATATAACTACCAATATATGTCACAAAGACATTTATTTCTGTCCATATTATAATTTTATTATATCTTTTGTGCTTTTCTTATATTGCTATTTCTTATATTTTACTATATTTGTAGTTGTCTTCTTTCGGGATGATCTTTCCTTTTAATCCATAAGTTTTTTGGAGGGGAGTATGAAGGGGATTTATACTTTATTATTGCCTTTTTGCTTATTTTTCTAATTTTATTTTTTGTTAGGCAAAATTATTTTTCAATATGTTTTTGAGTTGGGATTTTTCTCATCCAAATTCTCTAAGCTTTCATTTTTAGAATATCTGTGTGGGATTCTATCTCACTGTATATTTTAATAGATATATATTGAAATCTGTGAAGTGTTTGTGGTTTATTATGTTATTCTTCTTTTTGCCTCCTATGTATGTCTCCACATACATAGACTAAGTTTTTTGAGGCCAGGTCCATATCTGTAGCACCAGCTCCTGGCTTGGTACCTTTGGCTAAGAATGGTCCCTTTAGTGAAAGGTCTTGTGAAAAGTGCTGTGCGACTTAATAGTCACAAACTCCTCTTCCTGTCTTTTCATATCCAGCTCTTTTTCCCCTTTCAAAATGACATAGGAGTTTGTTGTTTCCAGCAAATAGTCTGCCTACATGGAGATGCTAATTTGTTTGAGTGGACATGTTGGTGTTTTCATTTAAACCAAAGTGGGGTGGGGGGGAGAGAAAGAGAAAAAATATGTAGCACTCTCTATATTAATCTTTATTATCACCATAGTAAAGCACTGGTAGATACTTGAAAATGTTTATGATCATCAAGGCACTATCCTTTCTTGATGCCAACAAGAATGAAGAAGATCCATAAAAAGAATAGATAAAGGAGAAGATTTTTAAGTTTGAAAGCAGGGAAGGAATTTATTTTAGATACACATTTACACCTTTAGGCATCTGTGATCCTGAGAGTGAAAAGTTTACCATAGTTTCCCATGGTATAATGGAGCACTTCAATTTTGAAAAACTACTCTGAGTAAGAAATCATGTTAGACTTTTGCTGCAGCCATTGTGTACTTCTACAGTTGAACCTTGAATAATGGCATTTATTAATATTAAACAGGGATTGGCAGCCTGTGGCCCATGGGCCAAATTCAGTCTGCTGACTGTTTTTTTGCATGCTTGGAGGGCAGAGAATGGTTTTTACATTTTTAAGTGGTTTTAAAAAATCACAATATTATTTCATGACATGCAAGAAGTATTTGAAATCCAAATTTCATTATCCATAAGTTGGAACAAAGCCATGTTCATTCATTACATATTGTCTGTGTTTGTTTTTATGCTACAGAGGCAAAGTTGAGTACTTGTGACATAACCCTCATGGCTCAAAAGCCTAAAATAGTTGCTAAGTTGCAATCTTGCCCTTTATAAAAAGTTTGCTTTATACTTCTGGTATAAAGCAAGACAGGAGATCCCCCCCCCAAAAAAAGTCAATTAGGGGAAGATATGAGGATAGAGGATAGAGGCAGAATTCCTTTCCTGCTACTTTTTATTCCTTCCCTCACCCTCCTATTCCCCAGTAAGCTCTGTCTCTCCTTTTCTTGCATGTACCCCCTACTGCACCCCACCTCCATATTCACAGGCACAAATATATTGTGAAAAAAGAAAAACAAAGTCTTTCTTTCTTTTTTTTTTTTTTTTTAAGATTTTATTTATTTATTTGACAGAGAGAGAGAGATCACAAGTAGGCAGAGAGGCAGGCAGAGAGAGAGAGAGAGGGGAAGCAGGCCCCCTGCTGAGCAGAGAGCCCAATGCGGGGCCTGATCCCAGGACCCTGAGATCATGACCTGAGCTGAAGGCAGAGGCTTAAACCACTGAGCCACCCAGGCGCCCCAAGTCTTTCGTTTTTATGAGAGTTTGGTTTATGGTTGGTCTTAATTTTTAAAATTATATTTTCCCTTATTGTTTTAAATCTTGAGTTTGGACCATCTGGGAACAAAAACTGGGGACGTCAGTATGTAGGCTCTCCATTTGGCAACAGCTAAAAGTGCCAAGACCAGTCAAGAGTTGTGAGACTGAAAATGAAGCTTTGTTGGCCTGTTTTGGGAAATTTGGACCAGATCTGACAGTTGGAGCACCACTTTTGACCATTGTGCTGGGAATCATGTTTTGTTCCACTGTACAGAAAACGTTTAGGGGTTAAACTCCTACCATTCAATTTTTTTTTTTTTTTTTGTGGGGGAACAACAACACAAAACTAGGGGCTGAGTTTGGAGGAGAAGTTGAAACTGATTCAAACAAGATTTCATTAACTAATTTGGGGAACATTTGGAGCTATTCTGAGCTATACAATTACTTCTTTTCTCATCTCCACTGGCACTCTGAGAATCAGATCACCTGGGGAAAGCAGATTTAAAAAATTCCAGATGGTGTGTGCGATGCTCCAGCTGTGGAGAATCTCTCCCAGTCAGGCAATCTGCCTTTCTGCCGGAACCCTCTAAAACTGTGCTGCCCATTTGTCATGCTTCTCCAATTGCAGCCTTCTGGATAGCTTCTCTTTGCCTTGTCTGACTCTTCCTTTCCAGTTTTTATCATCCCCCTCCATGAGCTAATGTAGTAACATCTCTTCATTGGCTATAAATCCATAGAAGAACTTGATATAAAATATGGTTTTGTGAAGGATAATTGGAAAACATCTGTTTTTTTACCCGTAAGTTTCAGTGTTCACTTGTCTCATATGACGACGTGACTATTTGTGCATGTGTGAAAAAGAAAAGAAACAGGAAGAGGGAAGGGAAAGGCTAGCATGAGGGTGAGGAAGAAAGAATTCATGAGTGTGTTTTTGTAGCCAGCTGGACAAAATAAGTTCATCTCCATGTCGCTGGATTAGAATCCTGGTTTAATATTGAGAAAAGTCAGTCTCACTGACTTGAATGACCTTGATGGGGCTACCAAGGAAGTGATTGCTTTTGGGTTGGTCCTGGTTATTGTTCTGAGGGTAAGTTTTGTCTGCAGTTACTCTTAGCTTATGGTGACAAGGCTTGAAAGCTTATGGACAACTCTTGGTCTTCAGAGTATTCAGGTGGGGTTTCCTTAGAGGTTGAACACTGTGGGGAGGTGAAGAGAAGAAGCAGATAACAGAAGACACTCCATACTTGTTCTTGTTGTGTCTTTCCATAGTGGATATGCCTTTCCTAATTTGTAGAATATTAAGTGAGTAAACTTTGGAACCTTTCATTTTATTATAGTCTATAATTGGATTCATGTAAAGTGTATGGGTCATTGAGTTTTATTTTACTTGGTATTTGTACCTTTTGAAATCTAGATGGAAAATTACATTGAATTCAGCAGGAACTAAATTTTTTTTATATTGTCACTTGAAAAATTGAATAATATTTATATATTATAAAATGCAAAGATCTGAAGTGTACAATTTGATTGCTTTTGATAAAGGTATACACCTATGTAACCATCACCTTAAACAGGATCTAGAACATTTCTCTCATCCAGAAAGTCTCTACTTTCCCTTTCCAGTCCATCCACATCTTATAAGGCAACTGCATTTTGATTTATTTTGCTTGCTCTTGAACTTTGTGTATACTATTTAGTGTCTAGATTTTTTTTATTGTGTTATGTTAATCACCATACAGTACATCATTAGTTTTTCATGTAGTGTTCCAAGATTCATTGTTTACATATAACACCCAGTGCTCTATGCAATATGTGCCCTCCCTAATGCCCATCACCAGGCTCGCCCATTCCCCAACCCCCCTCCCCTCTAAAATCCTCAGTTTGTTTCTCAGAGTCCACAGTGTCTCATGGTTTGTCTCCCTATTTGATCCCCCCTTCACTTTTCCTTTCCTTCTCCTAATGTCTTCCATGCTGTTCCTTATATTCCACATATAAGTGAAACCATATAATTGACTTTCTCTGCTTGACTTATTTCACTTAATATAGTCTTCTCCAGTTCTGTCCATGTTGATGCAAAAGTTGGATATTCATCCTTTCTGCTGGCTGAGTAATATTCCATTGTATATATGAACCACATCTTCTTTATCCATTTGTCTGTTGAAGGGCATCTCGGCTCTTTCCACAGTTTGGCTATTGTGGACATTGCTGCTACGAACACTGCGGTACATATGATCCTTCTTTTCACTACATCTGTATCTTTGGGGTAAAAACCCAGTAGTGCAATTGCCAGGTCATAGGGTAGCTCTATTTTTAATTTTTTGAGGAGTCTCCACACTGTTTTCCCAAGTGACTATACCAGCTTGCATTCCCACCAACAGTGTAAGAGGGTTCCCCTTTCTCCACATCTTCTCCAACACTTGTTGTTTACTGTCTTGTTGTTTTTGGCCATTCTAACTGGTGTCAGGTGGTATCTTAGTGTGGTTTTGATTTGAATCTTTCTGATGGCTAATGATGATGAACATTTTTTCATGTGTCTGTTAGCCATTTGTGTGTCTTCTTTGGAGAAGTGTCTGTTTATGTCTTCTGCCCATTTTTTTGACTTGATTATCTGTTTTTTGAGTGTTGAGTTTGAGAAGTTCTTTGTAGGTCTTGCATATCATCCCTTTGTCTGTATTGTCACTTGTGAATATCTTCTTCCATTCCATGGGTTGCCTCTTTATTTTGTTGTTTCTTTTGCTGTGCGGAAGCTTTTTATTTTGATGAAGTCCCAAAGGGTCATTTTTGCCCTGGTTTCCCTTGCCTTTGAAGATGTGTCTTGAAAAAAGTTGCTGTGGCCAGTGTCGAAGAGGTTACTGCGTATGTTCTCCTCTAGGATTTTGATGGATTCCTGTCTCACATTGAGGTCTTTCATTCATTTTGAGTATCTAGATTTTTAAGCTTAGCATAATGTTTCCAATATTCATCTTTGTTTTTTTTTTTTAAAGATTTTATTTATTTATTTACAGCATGGAGAGGGGTAGAGGGACAGAGAATCACAAGCAGAGTCCACACTAAGTGTGGAGCCCAATTTGGGGCTCAATCCCATGAACCTGAGTTCATGACCTGAGCCCAAACCTGACTGAGTCACCCAGGTGCCCCCCATATAGTCATCTTTGTTGTGTGTATCAGTAGTTCATTAAAAAAAATTTTGACCCACACGATGGCGAGATGGCAGGTGAAAGCTGAGAAGCCACATAGTAAGGAGAAGAAACCTGAAGCCAAGAAGACTGATGCTGGAGGCAAGGTTAAGAAGAGTAATCTCAAAGCTGAAATGCCAAAGAAGGAGAAGTGCCCCTGCAGCGAACAGTCTGAACTAGTCAGAAGAATTGGTAGATATTCCCAATCAGCTATGTATTACAAAAAGGCCATGTACAAGAGGAAGTATTCAGCAGCTAAATCCAGGGTTGAAAGGAAAAAGAAGGTGATTCTGGCTAATTTCACAAAACCAGTTGGTGTTGACAGGAATGGTGATAACTGAGTGGTTAAGCTTCACAAATTGCCTGGGTTTTATCCTACTGAAGATGTGAGTTGAAAGCTCTTGAGCCATGGCAAAAACCTTTCAGTCAGCATGTGAGAAAACTGCAAGCTAGTGTCACTCCCAGGACCATTTTGATTATCCTCATTGGGCACCAGAGAAGCAAGAAGGTGGTTTTCCTGAAGCAACTGGGTAGTGGCTTACTACTTGTGACGGGATCATTGGCCCTCACTTGAGTTCCTCTGTGTAGAACACACCAGAAATTTGTTATTGCCAATCCATCAAAATTGAGATCAGTGCAAAAATCCCCAAACATCTCACTTACGCTTACTTCAGGAAGAAGCTGCATAAACCCAGACACCAGGAAGGTGAAATTTTTGACACAGAAGGAGAAATATGAGATTACAGAACAGTGCAAGGTTGATCAGAAAGCTGTGGGCTCACAAATTCTGCCAAAAATCAAAGCTGTTTTTCAGCTTCAGAGCTATCTCCGCTCTGTTTTTCCTCTCACAAATGGAGTTTATCCTCACAAATTGGTGTTCCGAATTTCTTTCAAAGAAACTAATTAGATAACTGATATATTTCAAATAATAAATAAATAAAATAAATTTTGAGTTGTTTTCCATTGTATGACTATCCCAGAATCTGTTTATGCTTTCTCCTGTTAGTGAACTTATTAGTCAGTTTTATAAAACTCTACTGTGTAGAGCAGAAAGTTTTAATTATGGCAAGTCCAGTTTATCAAAATTTTCTTTTATGTTTAATGTTCTTGGTGTTATATCTAAGAAATCCTTATCAACTCACAAGCCCACAAAAATTTTCTTTCATTTTTTTCTTCTAGACTTTTTTTTTTTTTAATTTATTTGACAGAGAGAGATCCCAAGTAGACAGCAAGGCAGGCAGAGAGAGAGAGGAGGAAGCAGGCTCCTTGGCTTGATCCAAGGACCCTGAGATCATGAGCTGAGCCGAAGGCAGAGGCTTTAGCCACTGAGCCACCCAAGTGCCCCTCTTCTAGACATAGTATAGTTTTGCTTTTACACTGAGGCTTGTGATCCATTTCACATTAATTAATTGTGTCAGGGAGAGATTAATATTCATTTTTTCTATATACTTATCCATTTATCCTAGCAGCAATTGTTGAAAATACTGTCTTATTAATTAATGCAGTTGAGGATTTGGGCTATTTGTAAGTTTCTTTTTTTATAATGTCTTTGTCAGATTTTGGTATCAGAGTTAAGCTGACTTATAAAGTAAAGTGGAAACTTCCTTTTCCCTTTTATTCTCTGGAAGTATTTATGTAACACTGATATTAAGTCTCCTTAAAGATTGATGGAAATTTCCAGTGAACTCAGGTGGGTGTAGAGTTTTATTTATGTAAAATTTTTATTATAGTTTCTTTCATACATATAGGGGCTATTCAGATTTTGTATTTCTTCATAAATTTTTGTTCTATCTATCTATCATCTATCTATCTATCTATCTTTCTATCTATCTATCTATTTATATATCTGTTTGACAGAGAGAGACAGAAAGAGAGGAAAACACAAGCAGGGGGAGTGGGAGAAGCAGGCCTCCCACTGAGCAGGAAGCCCGACATGGAGCTGGGGCCCACTCTCAGGACCTGGGATCATGACCTAAGCTGAAGGCAGACAGTTAACCACTGAGCCACCCAGGCGCCCCAATTTTTATCTTTTTGAAAAGAGTTGTTGAATTTATTGCCATAGAGTTGTTCATAATATTACATTATTATCCTTTTTATATCTGTGGGATCTGTAGTAATGCTTCTCTCTTATTCATGATATTGTTAATTTGTGATTTTCCTGTTTTTTTTTTCCTTAATTTTTATTGCTAGGTATTTATTAATTTAATTAATACTTTAAAAGAAAAAAATGTTGACTTTATTGATTTTCTCTATTTGCTGATTTCTATTCTGATCTTTATTACTCCTTTCTTATGACTTACTTTGGATTTAATAATTCTTTTTCTAGCTTCTTAAGGTGGAAACTTAGATAATTGATGTTAAATCTTGCTATTTTTTCTAATATGTGAATTTAAAACTAAAATCTTCCTTTAAACGTTGTTTGGTCTGTGTTCCGTGAATTTTGGTAAGTTACTGTTTTTTTCAGTTTGAAGTATTTTCTAACTTCTCTTGTGATTTTTCCTTGACCATGGGCTATTTAGAAAAGATTTAATTTCCAGATACTAGGAGATTTTCTAAATATCTCATTATTTTTGATTTGTAATTTAATTTAATTTCCACAGATCTGTAGAAAGTTCAGGATGTTTCTCAAGCTTGCCTAACTTGTCGGGACTTAAATTTCAAACTCCATTTCTCTTCTGGATCTTATTAAAATTTGGTTTCATATTTCATTAGGATGCTTCTAGAGTAGGTCTTACATTAAGCTTGGTCTTTGCTCCTATGGTGTGGCTTTCTCCTGTCTGAACTGAGTGCCAGTGATGTTATCAAAGTATTAGCAGGATCTCTCCACTCTGAAGGGGCCAGGAACTATGCTTTTTTTTCTCTAGCATTGCTTGTTCTCTAATATCTTATGTTACTTTAACATAGTTGAAAGTGGAATTCTAAGTCTACCAGTTTCCTCTTTGCTTTCTACTTGTCCTGCCTTTTTCCCCCTTCCTATTTTTCTCCTTTCCTGTTTACTTTTGAGTTAATCAAATTTTTAATGTCTTGTTCTAATTATTTGAATGACTTTCTAGCTATAGCTTCTGTATTCTTTTTAAGTAGTTGCATTAAAGATTACAGTGTTGATCTTTAACTTATCATATTCTACTTAGAATGAATGTAGTACTGGGACGCCTGGGTGGCTCA
>JAQQSY010007941.1:0-10155 GCA_028646535.1 Procyon lotor | reverse complement strand
TTTTTTTTTTTTTTTAAAGATTTTATTTATTTGACAGCGAGAAACACAGCGAGAGAGGGGACACAAGCAGAGGGAATGGCAGCGGGAGAAGCAGGCTTCCCGCGGAGCAGGGAGCCCGATGCGGGGCTCGATCCCAGGACGCTGGGATCTGACCTGGGCCGAAGGCAGACGCTTAACGACTGAGCCACCCAGGCGCCCTATTAACCTTTTTTTGAAGAGATATCTTTTTTGGTCTAATATATGGTCATTTTTATAAATTTCTATATGTACTCGAACGTAGTTATTCTGTGGTGTATGAAATTTTTTCTCCATAAACATGCTTTAAATTTCTATATTGTAATAATTTTATTGGATTGTCCTATCAATTTTTGAGAGGAAGAGATGTAAATTCTCCTACCACAATTGTGATTTTGTCAATTTATTCTTGTAAATCTGTTTCCTTTATACATTCCAGGCTATTTTGTTTATGATCTTCTTGGAGATTGCTTATTTTATAAATATCAAATGTTCCTCTTTGCCTCATTAAATGTTTGATACTTAAAAATATCACTACATTAGCTTCATTTATTATTTCTTGGTGTATCTTTTTTCCATGCCTCTATTTTAAAGCTTTCGGTTTTATTTCATTTTATGTATGTTTTTTTCTTTCTTTTTAAAAAAAATGTCAAATAACTCTTTAATTGAAAATAACAAAACAGCTACTGCAGATATTTCTCTTTTTCATGGAGGTGATCCCCCCGATTTATTGAGATACAATCGATGTATAACATTCTATTAATTCAAAGGTGTACAACACCGTAGTTACACACACACACACACACACACACACACATTATGAAATGATTACCACAGTGAGTTTAGTTAACCTCTATCATCTTACATGATTATAATTCTTTTTTCTTGTGATGAGAACTTTTAAGATCTATTCTCTTAGTAAATTTCAAATATATAATACAGTATTGCTAAATATAGTCATCATGCTGTACATTTTGTACCCAGGACTTACTCATCTTATAACTGAAATTTTGTATCTTTTGACTACCTTCACCCATTGGCTTCCTCCACCTCCTGCATAACTCCCTGCTTCTGGCAACCACCAATTTGTTCTATGTATCTATGAGTTCAGTTTTTCAAGATTCCACATATAAATGAGAGCATACAATATTTGTCTTTTTCTGTCTCACTTGTTTCACTTGGATATTAGCTTTTGGTTGTGCTCTTTTACTACACAGATTTCCTTAATTTTTACATTTAATTTGTTTTCTTTTGTTTTACATAATCTAAATACTAGGAAGAATATTTTTCACTCAGAATATCTCTTTTTCTGTGTTTATCTCTCTCATACACTCTGATATAAAATTGCTTTGGCAGAAACTTCCTTAGAACACACTTCTAAAGTGCTTATATCTCTTGAAGAAAAAATGGTATCAATTGGGATCTCTGCTTTTAGCAAGATAGAAAAACAAGGCTCTGACTTTTGTGAAACGAATGAGAAAAAGGAATACATATAAATACTCAACCATAGGTATATGTGTATATAAATGAAACCACAGTTTTCAAGTCTTTGGACTTCTGATAACAAAGCACAGTGAACTCTGAGAGATAGGAAACAATGTAATATCTAGGATTTCCACAGTTTACTACCTAGAGAGAGATTTCAGGCTATAACATGGAGAGGGGGATACTACATGGGACTCAGGGGTTTCTCCATTTGTGCCTTTGGAGGTAGGAATTGGAGGTGCCTAGGAAGCTAGGCCAGGGAAACTTGCAGGAAGGGAGAGTAGTAATAGCAAAAAACAAAAAATATAATGTTAGATATGAGCAACACACTAGATTATACACTGTAGAAAAGATTTATGAAAAGGTTATAATAGGAACTATTTAAAACAAAACACAAAACTACTGAAAAAATAAACAGAATATCAGTGAACTGTGGGACAATTTCACCTGTGGGACAATTTAGATAGTGAACTGTCTAAAATATGTGTAAGTGGAATCCACAAAGTAGAACAGAGGTGGAGGGGATGGAGATATAGAAATACATGAAGATATAACAGCCCTGAAGACCTAACATAAGAAATGTAAAACTAGAGCAAAGCATGTAAACAAATTGGTTAAAACTAGTTGTAAAGAGACAATCTTAAAAGTAGTCAAGAAAAAAAAAGACACATTACATATTGAGGAATAAAAAGAACAACAGAGTTCTCATGGGAAATAATGTAAACTACAAGAAGTGAGGCAATATTTTTACAGAACTCACGGGAAAAACCATTAATCTAGGATTCTTTGCCAAATGAAAATATCTTTCAAAAGTATAGGTAATGTAAAGAAAATTTCAGGTATGTATATATAGCTGGAGGAATTCATCACTGGCAGACCTGAATGAACTACAAGAAATGTTAAGGGAACATGTGGAAGGAAAATGATGCCAATGAATATCTGGATCTACACAAGGAAATTAAGGGTACTAGAAATGTAACTATGAGGATAAATATGCCTATTTTCATATTGTTTAAATATCTCTTAAGGTAATTGTTTAAAGCAAAAATAATAGTGTTGTATATTTTTGGACATATGTTGAGATCAATATGTGACAAAATGGCACAAAGATGGGGGGAAATAAAATTATACTATTGTATATTTAATACCATACATGAATTGATATATCATTTGAAAATAGAGATCAATTAAAAATGTATTATTTTAACCCTAAAACAGCAACTGAAAGGCCTCACTTACAGCTAATAAACCAGAGAGTGAGATGGAATTATAGAAGCTACTCAGTAAGACAGAAGGCAGGAAATGAGGCAGGAAAGATTAGATAGAACAAACAGAAACTGAAAGCAAGATGGTAACTAAGGGCCAATCATACCAATAATCACATATAATGTAAATGATCTCAAGAGTCCAATTGTCAGATTAGATAAAATCAAGATCCAACTCAATACATGTAAGAAGCCAACATTAAATATAGGGACATGAATAGTCAAAGGATGAACAATACACCATGTTAAAATGAATGAAAAGTTGGAGTGGTTCTACTAATATCAGACAAAGTAAGGTTCAGAGAAAATATAGTGATAAAGAAGGTCATTTATCTGATTCATAATGATAAAGGGTTAGTCCATTAAGCAGACATTATAATTCGAAATACTTATGCACCTAATAATAAAGCTTCAAAACATATAAAACAACCACAGGGAAAAAATAGAAGTCTACAATTTACTTGGAGGCTTCAGCATTGATTTATTAATAATTGATAGAACAAGTAGAAAATCAGTAAAAATGTAGAAGACTACTTTAGTTAACATACTGACTTAATTGATATTCACAAAACACTAACAAAAGCAAAATGCACATTTTTTTCAAATGCTTATGGGATTTTTATCAAAATAGGTCATATTCTGGACCACAAAGCAAATCTCAATCAATATATTTAAAATAATTCAAAAAGTACAATTCATATTCTTTTATCACAGTGGACTTACACTTGAAATCAATAACAGAAAGATCTTTGGAAAAATCCCCAAATATTTAGAAATTAAAATGACACACTTGCAAATAACAAATGGGTAAAAGGAGTAGTAAAAAAAATTAGAAAGCCAAATTTAGAGCTGAATGAAAATATAAATACAACATGTCAAAATATGTAAAATGCTATCAAAACAAAGTTATAGCACTAAATGCCTTTTTAGAAGAAAAGAAAGATCTCAAATTAATAATATCACATTTCATCATGAGATACCAGAAAAAGAGAAGCATAGTAATGCAGATAAGCATGAAAAAGAATATAAAAAAGATCAGAATGGAAATCAATAAACTAGAAAACAAAAAATATAGAAAGTCAATAAAAGAGACTTGTTTCTTGACAACATCAATAAAATTGATAAGCTTCTAGTCAGATTAGGAAATAGAGAAAGCATAAATTATTAATATAAAGAATGACAAAGGTGATATCACTACCAATTTTGCAGTTATTAAAGGGATAATAAGGGATTGTTATGATCAATTTTATGCCAATAAATCCAACAACTTAGACAAAATGGTAAATTCCTAAAGAGAAACTACTAATGCATATTCAAGAAGAAATAGGTAACCTGAAAAATTTTATATATATGAAAGAAATAGAAATTGTAATTATAAACTTTCCATACAGAAAGTGTCTTCACTGGTGAATTCTTTCAAATGTTTAAAGAAGAAATAGCATTTACATAAACGTTTCCAGGTAAATAGAAGAGATAGAGACTACTTTCTTAATCTTTCCATACGGCTAACATTCATTTGATATTGAAGCCAGAGTAAAGAATTACAAAGCTATATAGATCAGTATCTTACAAACATAGGTGAAAACGTCCTTTGAGACAGACATGAAAAAAAATCTATAGGACTCTGAGCAACAAACTGAGGGTTTGGGAGGGGTTGGGGTGGGGGGTTGGGCGAGCCTGGTGGTGGGTATTGAAGAGGGCACGTATTGCATGGAGTGCTGGGTGTGGTGCATGAACAATAAATCTTGTAACACTGAAAAAATAAAAAAAATATTTGGGGGAAAAGAAAAAAAAATCTATAGGACTTAAAAAAAAAGTTATTAACCAAATTTTAGAAATCAAATCAAACAATTTATAAAAAGTATAATACACTATGGCTAAGTGAAGTTTATTCCAGGAACACAAGTTGGTTTCACATTAAAAATAATAAATACAATTCATGATACTAAGAAACTAAAAAGGCAAAACCATATGATCATCTCAAGACATGCAGAAAAAACATTTGATATAATCCAGTACTATTCTTTTTTTTCTCCCCAAATATGTTTATTTTATTTTTTCAGTGTTACAAGATTAATTGTTCATGCACCACACCCAGTGCTCCATGCAGTACGTGCCCTCCTCAATACCCACCACCAGGCTTGCCCAACCCCCTCCAAAACCCTCAGTTTGTTGTTCAGAGTCCACAGTCTCTCATGGTTCATCTCCCCCTCTGATTTCCCCCCATTCCCCCTTCCCTTCCTTCTCACAATGCCCTCCATGTTTTTATTTATGCTCAGCACGTAAGTGAATCCACAAAACCTCTCTAAAAACCAGGAAAAGGAGCAACTTATTCAACCTGATAAAGGGCATATACAAAATTCTGACAGTTAATCCAGCTTAATAGTGAAATACTAAATGTTTTCCTCCTAAAATCAGGCACAAGGCAAGGATGCTAACTTTCAATTCAAATTTGGGTAAAGGGCCTAACTAGTGCAATAAGGCAAGAAAAAGCCATAAAAATATCCAGATTATAAATAAAGACATAAAACTATTTTTTTCTTAGATACTGTAATTGTCTATGTAGAAAATCCTGTAGGTCTATACAAAGACAACAATGCAATATAGCTTCCTCCAGATCATATTTTATCAAATTATTATTTATAATACTTTTATTTTTTTATTTTATTAATTTTATTTATTTATTTTTTTCAGTGTTACAAGATTTATTGTTTTGCACCACACCCAGTGCTCCATGCAATACGTGCCCTCCTCAATAACCACCACCAGGCTCGCCCAACCCCCACCCCCTCCCCTCCAAAACCGTCAGTTTGTTGCTCATAATACTTTTATTTTTAAAAATATTTTATTTATTTATTTGACAGAGAGAAAGAGATCACAAATAGGCAGAGAGGCAAGCATAGGGAGAGGGGGAAGCAGGCTCGGCGCACAGAGCAGAGAACTCCATGCTGGACTCAATCCCAGGATCCTGATATCATGACCTGACCCAAACGCAGAGGCTTAACCCACTGAGCCACCTAGGCGCCCTATTTATAATATTATTAATGGCTGCACACAGTACTCAAATAGTTCCTTTATTATCAAATGATAAGGTTACTTGAAAATTTTCTAATATTATTATTAATGCTGTAGTAAATATCTCTATTCATTTTATTTATTCACATTTCTGTTACTCTCCATTGTGTGAATTCTGAATAATTAAAATTGGATTTCTGGATAAAAGATGATAGACATTTTTAAACTGGTGATATGCATTATCAAATTTTCCCCAAGACAGGTTGTCCTAACTATTAAATAGTATTTTGTTGTTTTAGATCATACATTATTGTCATCTGGGTATTATGTTTTGATGATGGGATATGGGTTTTCAATTTTTCCCAATTATTCTAACACCAAATAATAATAATAATAATACTGATTCCCTATTGATTTGAAGTATTATGTAACTACATGGAAATGTTATGTATTTTTAGGCTTCTGGATAAAATTTTCTTTTGTATCAGTACTCTTTTTGAATATTGTTTTAGCTTTATCATTTATATTAATAATTTATAGTGCTAGTTTCCCTCCAATTATTATTTTTCAAAATCTTCTAAATTATAAAAATAAAGCCCATCAATTTACCATTTATATAATTTCTAGAATTATTTCTCCAAATAAAAAATTGATCAGGATTTTGGTTGGAATGGCATTAAAATTTATAAATTAAGTTTGATGGAGAATTGTGCCTTTTATAATGTTGAGTCTTTTAACAGGAGACTTGTCTGTGTCCCCCTTATACAAGCTTTCTCTAAATATATGTTTGATTTCCTCTTTAGCTCCATAATGATTTAGGAAAGCATTTTCTAGTCAATTTGTTATATGTGTGCATCTACATTGGCTTTCTAGTCTTATAATAGTGTCTATCAGAGAAAGAGGATGATAGCTTTTGCTTCTAAATAAATTTTTGAGGTTTTCTTTAGAGCCCATTGTATGGTCAACTTTCATAAATGTTCATGGACACTGGAAAAGAAGATATATTCTCTATAAACTGCAAGGTTTAATGAAAAACTTAAATCATTTTTCTTGATCACATTATCTATATTCTTCTATTTTCCTATTTTCCTTATCAGGTCTCAAAAATATGTATTAAGAAATCTCATAATTCTAATGTGTTTCTGTCAACTTCCTGTATTTCTAATAGATTTTATTTCACTTATTTTGATGTTATGTTGCTCAAAACATAGAAGTTTTATATTACATTATCTGCCTTATGCATTTTGCCCTTTATCAATTAAATATGGTCCTTTTTATCTTGTTTATTGCATGTTGCTTTGAGTTCTACTTTACTATTAATCTTATGGCCTCTGTTTTCTTTTTGTTCACATTAATTTGGTACATCTTTGCTCATCTTTTTATTTTTAAACTTTGTGTCATTTTAAATGTATGTCTTGGAGATAATTTATAATTGGACTCTTTTTAAAGTTCAATCTGAATGTCTTTGAATTTCAATAGGTGAGTTTATCCTATTGTTATTTATAACTATCACAGATAAGTTTTCTACTTTCATCTCATTTTTATATTTTAGAAATATATGTCATTAGTTTTACTTTTGGTAAATAAATTAATGCTTCTTTTCTTTTCCTTTCTTTTCTTTTCTTTTTTCTAAATGATTACTTTTAATTAAAAGGACATACTTGTCGCCTAACTTTCTTTATCAATGTCAGCCAATGTCTAGTATTATCAAAATATCTAATATCATCAATATTATCTAATACATGCTTTTATATTATTTGCAGATTAGAGTAATTTACTTCCCTCAATTGTTTTCTTACCTAGGGTATGTGTTAATTTAATATGTAATGTTTAAACTAGTTAATTACTGTATATTTACTATCATTTTACATTATATATCTTTTGATAATTATTTTTTGACATTTCCATATGTTTTGTAATTTTATTGATAGCAGGTGTTTTCATTTAAATCTTTGTCTTAATGATTTCAGTATTTACCAGTCCTTTTACAGAATACCTTCTTCAGTGTTGAGTTCTTTATTTTTATTCACTTACTCCTGTCAGCTGTTTTGTCTTTAAGATTAGTTTTTATTTCCTTTAAAAAAACTTTGTAGGTGGTATATATTTTTTTGTGTGTTCTTGTATATTTAAGAATATTTTCTTTTGCTATTACACATAAGTAACAACCAGCATAGAATTCTCAGGTGGTAACTCTTGTCCTCCCCCCCTCAAAACCCTGTTGCTATTATTCCATTGTTTTTGGCATTTTAATTTAGGATGGGTAAATTCTGAGATTAGTTTACTGTTTTTTTTTTTTTTAAGGAGAACTATTTTATTTTCCTTGACTATATTTTTTATATGATTCTTCATTTTATTCTTGAAATTAAACATGTCACTAAAGCATTTTTTTTCTTTTTCTTTTCTTTTTTTTTTTTTTTTTATTTTGTTGTGACTTCTTTTGGTCTGGCAAATCCAGTTTTTCATATCAGGGAAGTTTTCTTCAATTGTCTTTAGCTATTGCTGTTCCGTGTGTTCTGTTTTGTTCTCTGTTTGTTTCCACTTACTGTCTTTCATATCTATAATACATTTTCTTTTCTTATTTTATTTGTTTCTCTGGGCTTTCCCATTTATTAGAAAGGTCTTCTGAAATGTGTATTTCATAGCAATGTCTTTGTTTTGGCAGTGTTGGGTCTGCTCTTTATTCACTTACTTGTTTAATTTTGACATCATATTTGAAATTTTCTTGCAATTTCTCTTTTGTTTTAAATTTTTGCATAGCATATAAATTATAATATATAGCATAAAAAAGTTACATGAGTTATGAATCATGATAGCAAAATAAGAACTTACAGCTGGCTTTACCATCCACTTTAAAAACTGAAATATCATACATAGCTTTAAAGGTACTCCTCTGCTTGCCTCTCCCCCATGGGTAACAACCATCAGCAAACTGAATTTGTCATTCCTTTATTTCTAAAAAATAGTTTATCACAAAGTATTTATCTGAAAACAATGTAGTGTTTAGTGGCTTTATAAAATACTATTACTCAGTGTGATTTTCTTTTTTCATTCAATGCTGTATTTCTAGAATCGATTCCAGTTTTTGTGTACATCTATAGTTTATTCCTATTACCTGCCTTGTAACACTCCATTGTGTGTATTATAATTCATTTAGTCATACTCCTGTTAATGGATATTTGATTGTTTTCATACTTTTGTGATTATGAACATTTTAGTACATGTTTCCTGATGAACATTTTACACATGGCCGTATATCTAGGGATAGAACTGTTGTGCTGTAGGGAATGTGCATGTTCAAAATGCCAACCTTTTCCCAAAGTGGATGTGCCCTTCTGCATTCCCACAAGTAGTGCATGATTTCTTACCGGGATAGTAGTCCTCAGGCTTCCATTATTACTGCTGAGGAATTTACTGCTAGTCTAAAGTAGGTGATCTGTCTTTCTTCTCCAGCTTCTTTTAAGTTTTTTTTCTTTTTCTTCAGTGCTTTTAGGTTCACTACAGTGTGTCCAGGTGTGAATTTCTAAAAAAAAATTATCCTGCTTGCCATGTAATTTCGGAGATATCCAAATTTCCAGGCAGTGTCTGGTCAAGGTGATCTCTGTGTGTGGTCCAGACATAATATTTAAGTATACACTTTAAAAAAATAGACTTTGTTTTTTTAGGGAAGTTTTATTTTATTTTTTTTGAAGTTTTAATCATTCATTTATTAAACAAATCTCCATAGAGAACCCAGTAGATACCAGGCATTAGGGATACCCTGGGGAGCAAATCCAAACCAGGCCAGAGTAGGGAGACAATAAGAGCATCTGGAGACACTCCAGACAAAAATGTGAAAAGAGGAGATGTCTTAGTCATTGTTTTCCAGGCTTACCCCATATCCCCCAGCTCACTCCCCCTTTCCCTTGCCTCCTTTACATTGTATTTTTTTTCCCCAAAAATGTTTATTTTATTTTTTCAGTGTTACAAGATTTATTGTTCATGCACCACTCCCAGTGCTCCAAGCAATACGTGCCCTCCTCAATACTCACCACCAGGCTCTCCTTACACCTCAAAGAACTGGAAAATCAACAACAAAGGAAGCCAACACCATGCACAAGAAGGGAAATAATCAAGATCAGGGCAGAGATCAACAAGTTAGAAACTTGAGAAACAATAGAACGCATCAACGAATCCAGAAGTTGGTTCTTTGAAAGAATCAATAAGATTGATAAGCCACTGGCCAAACTCATCCAAAAGAAAAGGGAGAGGACACAAATTAACCAAATTATGAATGAAAGGGGAGAGATCAGACTAATCCAAAGGAAATAGAAACAATCATCAGAAGTTATTATCAACAACTATATGCCAATAAGTTAAACAACCTAGAAGAAATGGA
>JAQQSY010007940.1:0-10155 GCA_028646535.1 Procyon lotor | reverse complement strand
GCCCGCTGGTCAGAGAGACCAAAGCGGCATCCTCTTACCCGCTGCCGGCCTCGCTGATTGGGGAGCTCCTCCACAGTGCACGCTAGCCAGCCCACATGTGCATGTGCACACGCGTGTGCATACCCCCCACCTGTCCGACCTGTCCGGGGATGCGGTCCTACCTCGACACTTGTCCTCCGGGTTGGGAGCCAACGGGTCCCCGAAGTAGCCTGCTTTGCACTGGTCGCAGTGCACACCTGCTGTGTTGTGGATGCACTTGAGACACTTGCCGGTCAGGTGGTCGCAGTTCCCAGAGGCCCCGGGGTCCACGTTGTTGTTGCACTGACAGGGCTGACAAGGCCTCACCGGGCCATGTTCCCCAAAGGGGTCCCCAAAGTAGCCATCGGCACAGAGCTCACAGCGGGCGCCTAGAAGGAACAAATGCCCAAGCCCGAGCAGTCACGTGTGGGTAGCAAGAGCCAGCATGGGGACGCGGGTCACCCTCGAGAGGAGCTTCCCACCCTGGGCCCCGGAGCAACAGCCTCAGGGGCAGGTGCTCAGGGCAAGGGCTTGGCTCCTTCGCTCCACCGTGGTCCCAGACGTTAGAACACAGCAGCCCTACTAGGAGGCTTTCTGCTAGTGAACTAGACAGTCGGGGAAAAGTCAGATCCACAGCAATACCACTGAGGCGCGTGCTAAAGAATTAACTCTTCTTTCAGACTGACCAGCAGAGAGATGTGACATTGATTCTTTTATTTAGTTATTTATTTTTAAAGTAATCTCCACACCCAATGTGGGGCTCGAACCCACAACCCTGAGCTCCAGAATCGCATGCCCTACCGACTGAGCCAGCCAGGCGCCCCAAGAGAGAAAGATGGGACATTTAAAACGTCATTAACTTTTCCTTCTGTACCTTAGTTCATTTCGTAAAGCTTAGTTAAACCACGTATTTCAGGACACCTGGGGGGCTCCGTCGGGGAAGCGTCTGCCTTTGGCTCAGGTCATGATCCCAGGGTCCTGGAATCGAGTCCCACATCGGGCTCCCTGCTCAGCGGGAGTCTGCTTTTCCCCTCTCTTCCCCACTCATGCTCTATCTCTCTCTCAAATAAATAAAATCTTTTTACAAACAAAATTAACTATGTATTTCATCTGAAAACTTTACCTCCTAATTACAAACGTAAAACAGCATTAACCGTGTGTACATCCTGTACAAGCCACACCCTGCCCTTTCTCAGTGCACGCCCGGCTGCATTCCTATCCTTAGAATGAGCCCATCTACAGTAACCGTGAGTAATCGTGATTCCCTAGAGACTGTTTGGAGCCTTCATGGTGTGTGCGCAGGGGCAGCGGGCTGGGGGTCATACCGGTGACGCCATGGGGACAGTTATTGCACACCACCTCCTCCGTCTCGGGCATGACGGAGCAGCTGAACCCGTTGTGGCACGGACATGGCTTGCAGCTGCGCGGGTCGTGTGGGTCGTTGTAGAAACCGATGGGGCAGTCGGCGCACTCGATGTCAAGGTTTTCATCCCCCGAGTAACAGTCTCCTGGGAGGCAGAGGAAGAAGGGAGAGCAGAGGAATGAGCAGGGTAAAACGATCCACTTGCTGCGGCAGGGCTGGCGCGTGGGAGGCAGAACCCCCGTAACCAGAGCCCCCCCAGAAGCTCTCCCCAAAGTGTCTGAGCCCTGGCGTCGCCTTTGCCCTGGAATCAGCTCAGCCTGGCCACGACCCTGACTCTCGAGGGGCTCTCCCACGCTCAGCAGACCTAGCTTCCTTCCCAACCCATCACGTAACCCTGCTCCCCGGTCCCCAGGGCCTGACACCCTTTGTCCGCACATTCATTCAGGCCCTGACGTTGCCTTTGATCTCTGCAGACAGTTCTTGAAACTTGACACCAGCGAACCCCCAGCACTGAACCATGACAGCTGTTTCCTGTAACCCGGTACCTTTCCCACCACCTTGCGGCATTTTCTATAATGAGAAGGATCAAGTGTAATAAAGCACCATGTCCATCTTCTCTGACTCCAGCCCTACCTTCCTAATCCCTAATCCTTCCCCATCTCCGAAATGAGCTCAGGCGGCGTCTTTCTTACATGGCTCTGTCCCTTCCACAGGCGACCCCAGTCACCTGACCCCACCTCCCACTGCCCCCCCACCCCCCCTGCAGCCACCTGGGCCAGGTGTCATTTCACGCACCTGTGTCTGGATCGCAGGCTCCTCCCCCCTGGCAGTTACACGGAACACAGGCGCCAAAAGGGCCCAGTCTGGCAGAATCTCTCTTGTAGCCGGAAGCACAATCCTGGCAGAACTGGCCCTTGTAGCCAACGGGACACACACATTGTTCGACCCAGGGTGCTGGGGCTCCGGAGACCGGGCGGGCTGAGATCAGGGTCACGTTGTCAAGGTACCCAGTGCCTGCCACACAGAGATCAGGTTAGAAGTGGCAAGTGGGCAGGTCGACAGAACTAAAGGCAGGCCTCTCTTTGGCGTTTTTCTTTTTTAAAGATTTTATTTATTTGACAGCGAGAAACACAGCGAGAGAGGGAACACAAGCAGAGGGAATGGTAGCGGGAGAAGCAGGCTTCTCGCCGAGCAGGGAGCCCGATGCGGGGCTCGATCCCAGGACCCTGGGATCTGACCCGGGCCGAAGGCAGACGCTCAACGACTGAGCCACCCAGGCACCCCTTTTTTTTTTTTTTTTTAAAGATTTTATTTATTTGGCGTTTTTCTTTTTTTAAAAGATTTTATTTATTTACTTGACAGAGAGAGATCACAAGTAGGCAGATAGGCAGGCAGAGAGAGAGGGGGAAGCACGCTCCCCATTGAGCAGAGAGCCCGATGCGGGGCTCGACCCCAGGACCCTGAGATCATGACCTGAGCCGAAGGCAGAGGCTTTAACCCACTGAGCCACTCAGGCGCCCCTTGGCATTTATTTTCCTTAACTCACTAACGAAGGCAGGCGGCATTTGCTCGCTCTGCCCTCACGACGGACACACAGGCTGCGGCGTTGGGAAAGTCAGGGTGGAAATTCTGGCTCCACCCTCACTAGCTGTGGGAATGGGCGAGTCACGTAACTTTCTACCATGGTGTTTCTTCCAGTGTGGAAGAGAAGTAATGGGGGTATGGACCTCTTGTGCTGGTTGTGAAATGAAACGAGACCATGCATACATGATGATGTGCCTGGCTCGAAGAAAAGATTTGATAAAATTGTTAATAAACACCTTTTCTACATCCTGCTTGGTTTGCTTCGATAGTGATGTGGAAATTAGGCACGCCAGCGAGCGATGCTTCCTGTTAACGTTAAGAGCTAAAAAGTTCACGGAACTCGCATTTACAGAATTCCAGTTGGGATCGGAGTTGCCCCCCTTCCCCATGTGAAGTTCAGTAAAAGGAGTTAACAGAGTTCAGGTGACGTCTGAATATGGTAACACTGAGGACAATGCCCAAGGAGCAGCGACTCAAGGACCAGAGGGCCGAGTTGCAGATGCCGTTTCCTAGCTAAAGGGACAAGCCCATTTGTTGGAGATTATCTTCTTCAAATAATCAACTTCATCTAAATTTGGAGACTCTTAGCAAAGGAGCATCATTCACTTTTCACTGGTGTTCTTCTCCTTCTAGAGGAACATTACTTTTAACAACTTTGAGAAAATAAGAATTTAGACCTAATCAGAGACCTTCCATCAAAACCACTGAGCAGTTTACCTACTTGTTTGGAGACTGTCACCACCTCAGGAAGCGGACACAAACTCAAACCTAAGAGAGAAATTCAACTCCTTTTGTCACTTACTATATTCTCCGTAAGTGGCTCGGATCCGCAGGGCCGTGAGGTTGCGTAGTAACCTCCGATACTCGAAATAGCTCAGCTGGGGGCTCCAATTACTGCTTGGACGTTCATTTAACCTGCAGGATTAAAAGCCCAAACCTTAAAAATACAGCTCTTGTCAAGTCCTATAATTCGTATACATGACATAAATTATGCCCAAGAGGGTGGGAACCACTAAGCCCCTTCGTGGCCCTGCCTAGACAGGGATGAAAGATAGTTAACTGCATCCTCGTAGGCTTGAACTTGGGAGTCTGCTCACTCCACAGGGAGCACGAGCCCCACAGGAAGTGACGGAGGGCATCCCAGTGCGAGAAGCCCAGCCCCAGGGGTCATGGCATCCAGTGCTGGTCCAAGTCCTCGGAGACCACTTTCTATTCCTGGCCACACAACACTCACGATCAGGAACATCACTGAGTTCAAGAAGTTCTAACCCTCGAGAGAGCTGCTGTTAATTTTTGGTTTTGTTGTTTAAATGATTTGTTAAACTGAGCACATTTCACTTACTCTTTTCAAAAGGTCAGCTTTCACGATCTACGTTGGACACAACCAATACTTTGGAATTAACATATTCACTACATCCTATCACCATCCCCTGTGCTAGTCTTTCAAATGTTGTAAAGTATTTCAGTAAAAAGCTGGAACACTCCCAGGAACAACCTAATTTCTTTTTAGTTCACTGACCTCACTTCTCACTGTATTCCTCTCCCCTACTCCACACTTGGCTCCTGCTTAACTAATGCACAAAATGTCCTCAGGCATGATTGTTTCCCCTGCCTTGTTAACCTTCCCCTCCTTCCATTTCCATTCTTGGGAAACTGTTCTTCACTTGTCATGTTTTCTTGGGAAGCTTCCCTTGATCACTTCAATGTGGGTTACTTGTGCCTGCTGTGTGTGTTCAAAATGCCTACCTATGCCCACCTTGTCAGTCTTGTGACTTATAAGCCACACTATAATATTCTGTTTATTTTGTTCTCCTATTAGCCTGTCCTGTTTCTATACATGATACCACGTCTGGTACGTGAGAGGTGCTCAGAAGAGCTTATTCAAAGAACGAATGATTGCAGGCGTGAACGAAGAAAGTGGACTTGAGTCACCCTGACCCACTTGTTGTCGCTCTTCTTACCTGAACGTGTAAGTCTTGGTGATCCCACAAGGCAGCGTCTTGCCCGATGGCATCAAGGGAGCTGTGACCCGGAGACCAGCACCTTCCAGGATCACGTCATGGGCGGATGGGTGTCTGCCTCCCCTGTCCACACGGTAGTCAAAAGACAGGGTCTGCCCATAGCTCACCTGTTGATTCCCAAGAAATCTGGCTGTGCAATAGAATTGGAAAAGATTGAGATCAGTGTGAAACTGGGGAAGAAAATGAGCCAGCAAGTTGCATTAATGTCGGTGATTTCTGCTGGAGTCCTGTGTCATCAGCCGGGCTTCTCTTCTTCTCAGCCCCTCTTCCAGAAGAACCAGTGCATGGATGTGGCCACACTGCTGGTGGCCACAAAGGACAGTAAGTGACTGACATGCTGAAAGGGCCACGTTTAAGACAATTCCATTCATCTCAGATGATTCACAGCATGGCCCCGAGGACACACTGATGTGTAAAGGTCCCAGGGATGTTGGGAATAGTACCATGTGTTACCTAACGCTTTATAGTTCACAGACATCATTACATTTGATGGTAACAATCCTTGGAGGTATTATTATCCCCAGCAGAGAGAACTGAAATTTGGAAAGGTTGAGAGCACAGCTTACCTGGACATCACATATGAGCTAATGAAATGAACTACTAATACATTTGTTTTTAATGTACGAGTGGTGAAAACGGAGAATGCCTTGTTTTTGCTTTTTCATCTGCTTCCTGGTAGATCCACAGATGTGACCTCTGTATTTCTTATCTGGATGGGAAGCCTAGAAACTTCCCATTTGATGAAAGTAGGAACCTCAAACAGGGTCCGTCTGCTGGGATACACAGTCCTATTCTACTGTGTCATGACTTGGTCCACAGGGCCGAAGCTCCAACTATCTTCTGGGGATGCTGCTTTTCTGAACACCGGGACACCTGTTTGTTTTCACCTTTGCTAACTCCATTTTCCCTCTCCTGACTTCTAGAGGCTTCCGGGTTGGCTTCTGAAAGAAAAATACCATACATACCGGGAGCAACAAAATAGACAGGGTCTGATCGTCGTGCTGAGCTGAACACGTCCCGGTGACGCTGGGACCACTGGAGCTTCGCGGGAGACCCGTTTCTTTGGACAGCCTTCCAGCCATCAGCATCTGCAACACAAATAAAACCACTCTGCTTTTGGACAAAGCTCATCATCTACTGAGCTAAATAAGGCAAGACTGGATTGCCAGAAAGTCCTAGACGTGAACAGCTAGTGGGCTTTTCTTAATAGTTCCACACTCCAGTGCAGTCCTCAAAATGTTCTGTGCCCCTCTCCACTTGGGTCTCAACCTCACCTGTCCCCACCCCAGCCCACGGCTGCTTTTTTTTTTTTTTTAAGATTTTATTTATTTGACAGCGAGAGACACAGTGAGAGAGGCAACACAAGCAGGGGGAGTGACAGAGGGAGAAGCAGGCTCCCCGCTGAGCAGAGAGCCCAGGTGGGGGCTCGATCCCAGGACTCTGGGATCTTGTCCTGAGCTGAAGGCAGACACTTAACGACTGAGCCACCCTGGTGCCTCAGCTGCTCTGCCTTCCAGAGTCTGATTCTCTTAATAAGAGAGCATGTTTTCATCTGCCTGTAGCTCATACTCTTTTACTTACAGAAATGGGGTCTGGCCTTTGTGAGTGCGGAGGGTCCAGTAGGTTCCAAGAGCAACTAAAAGTTGAAATCATGTCACTCTCCTAGGTTTTTATAGGGTTTTGTAGCTTGGTAACTAATTTCACATACATTGACTCACTTAATGAATGTGAAAACAGTGTTTTTAAAAAAGATTCATTTATTTACTTGAGAGAGAGAGAGGGAGAGCACATGTGAGTGGGAGGAGGGGCAGAGGGCGAGAGTCTTTCAAGCAGAGATGTGGGGTCAATCCCACGACCCATGAGATCACGACCTGAGCTGAAACCAAGAGTCGGACGCTCAACTGATTAAACCAGCCAGGCGCCCCTGAAAGCAGAATTATTAATGAGTGTGAATTCCAGGAAGACTCACATAACCCCCCCCCCCATAATCCAAATGAAAGACTCTCTTGTGGCTTTAAAATACGTGGAGATGGGAAATACAAGGAGATGCAAATCTGGTCTCTTTTTAGTTATTCTTTTAAGTTACTCATACACCAGTATGAGTCAACTGGGCCGCTGACTTTCTCAAGACATTAGGTTCCCCTTCTTGCCCAGACAAAATAATGTCCATTAAAAGCGAGAAGAGAGTTGCTAAAGACTACGCCAAGGTCCCCAGCTGTGATGAGGAGGAAGCCGTCTGTAAGCATAAAGCACAACACAATGCTAAAAACAAACTTCTAGAAACAGAACACTTTACCTTGATAGAAAGCAGAGGTGATTTTATGGACACTGTAGTCCCCGGAGCTGCGGCAGCTGGCCGAATGCCCGTAGCAAAAACACTGGGTACATCCCTCAGGGTTTCCCCCATCCAGGTGATAGTAACCTGGTGGACACCTGTAGCGGCATTTTCGAGATCAGGACGAGGTTAGAAGTCACTTCTCATTTCGTGTAGAGAACGTGATGACTGATCTTTCCTACTTAACTCCCAGAGCTGGGAAACACAAACTTGCACCTACCAGCCCCACTCGGAGACCTGCTGGACAGTCACGGCCCCACCGAGAGATCACGAGCGTTCCCCTCCTGTCCCTGTGCTAGAGCACAGTCTCGCTGGACTTGGGGGCCTGGGCGCTTAGTGATTTCCCCATCCTCGGCGAGGAAGTGAATGGAGGTCGCGTGAGCAGGACATGAAGAGTTGGGGCAGGGGAGGTAGCGCTGGCTCTGTCTCCGAGCAAGTGTTTAATGGGGGCAAACGAGGGGGGGGGCAGAGCCAGGAAAGTAAAGGCAAATGTCCCAGCGCAGCCCTCTCAGCTATCCCCACCCGCACAGCACCCCCCGCTGCTGCCCGCCATCCCCGCCCCTCAGAGCCCTGCTCTGCTCCGAGGGGAAAGGGGCAGGGGGCACATGACAAGGATGGTTGCAGGCTCCCCATAAAAGCAAGATGTAGGCTGGCGTCCCACCCGCCGGTGGCTTCTCTGAGGACTGCAGCTACCAGGCCGGTCTCAGATGCTGGGGTCACAGAGGAGGAGGAGAAGCTGGGGAGGACTTGCCTCTCCCTGTTCAAGTTAATTACATCCTTCTTCACGAAATAATAATAGTTTCAATGGTTCTTTATTTAGCCCTGATGCTGTGCCGGGCACTTTATGTGTGTTCTCCAATTTAATCCTCGGTACAACCCTAGGAGACAGGAATTGTTATTTCCAATTTTCTTTTTTCTCTTTTAAATTAATTAATTAATTTTAGAGAATGAGAGAGAAAGAGTGAACAGGCAGGAGGAGGCAGAGAGGGAGAGAGAGAGGATCCAGCACGGAGCCTGATGAGGGGCTCAATTTCAGCACCCCGAGATCATGACCTGAGCTGGAATCAAGAGTCGGACGCTTAACCACCTGAGCCACCCAGGTTCCCAATTTCCAATTTTCTTAGATGAAGACACCCAGGCCAGAGAGAGGTTAAAAAACTTGTTTGAGGTCATAGAGCTGGTAAGTGACTGAGACATGATTCTCAAACCAGGTACAGATGCCTCTAAGTTATGTGGTCTAATCCACTGCACCCCATCACAGGAGTCTGTTTTTCAGGCAAAATCACAGAAAAGCAGGTTAACTGTGAACAGTAAATGCTTCCGAGAACAGCTGTATATAAATAAACATTGTTTTGTTTTTTTCTCTACAGAGCAAGGGCTTTAAAAAATCATTACAGTTTCTTTGGAGGAAACCTGCAGATCAAATGGGATTAAAAAAGGGGCGCCTGGGTGGCTCAGTGGGTTAAAGCCTCTGCCTTCAGCTCAGGTCATGATCTCAGGGTCCTGGGATCAAGCCCCGCATTGGGCTCTCTGCTCAGCGAGGAGCTTGCTTCCCCCTCTCTCTCTGCCTGCCTCTCTGCCTGCTTGTGATCTCTCCTCTTTGCCAAATAAATAAATAAAATCTTAAAAAAAAAAATTACTTTAAAAAAAGGGATTAAGAAGCAAAGAAGGAAAGAAGAGGGGGGGAAGAGAAGGAGGAGGGGCACAGAAAGCGAAGGGAGGGAATGAAAAAAGAAGAGAGGGAAGGAACTGAGGGAAATCAGGCAAAACTCAACGACAGTGTTGAGGGATGTAACCGGGCACTAAACTATGAAGAAAAGTAAGGGCGTGATTACACAGAGGCCAGAATGATGGTCATTTCTCGAACAGAGGGAGAGTGTTGTCATTGGGATAGCACATTTTTAGTGAAGGTCTATTTCTTAGAAGGGGCGGTGCTGACATTAGTTTTATGTGGTTTTCTGTTTCTGTGTGACGTCGTAAAATTAAAAACCTTTTCAGAAAGTGACTCCTCTTTTAACGCGTAAGCTGTGTTGCCTTCCCTCCACCGCAGCAGCCAAGAACCCCCTGGAAGCACAAGCTGGGAGCGTGTGTGGTGTTTTCTCTGCCCAGGCAGAAGTGACTGTCAGGGTGCCAAAGGACTAATTTCTGACTTTTAAGGAAAGAGGAGAACGCCTTCGCCTCTGGGGCCAGCAGTCGTAGAGGAGGGAAGAGTTTGAAGTCTGAGCAGTTTGCCCCTGAGGAATGTCCGCAAGCAGCAACGGAGGCTGGATGGCTGTTTACCGCACCGCCTGCCCCAACAAGGCTCAAGGCCCAAAGGACTCCTGCATCTTCCCCCGGCTCGTGTGTGTGCATGCAACCACCGTCCCGTCCCTGGGCGGTTCCTCTGCCGCACAGGACGGTTCTATATGGCTGTATTTCCTCTCACTAGCATTTCCCCAACATGCTTAATTAGGCCAGGTGTTTTCTGGGGCCCAGCTGAGTCATGTGACCTCATTATAACGTGCCAACCTCATATGGGAGCACCTGGGATTCGGAGTTCATGGGCAAGGGGACCCCGGGGGCCCTGCGTCTCTGCTGCCCTTGTAAAGAAAGGGAGGGGACCCCCAGCAAAAGCACGGAGTCCAGGGAGATTCAGGGGTTCAGCTGTGTTTTTTAAAAAGCTAAGTTTTTCAGGACAGAGGACAGGACAGAGGTCGTCTACATTTGTTAAGTGTCCTTTTCCCATGACTGAACTCAGAGGGGGACTTCTCGTGCTGGCCGCCAAGGGACTCTCCCTGCTCTGTCTGCAGGGCCACAGTTCCCACAGACCTGTCACAGCGCTCTCCAGTGACAGC
>JAQQSY010007939.1:0-10155 GCA_028646535.1 Procyon lotor | reverse complement strand
TTGCAGAGGATATGATACTTTATGTGAAAAACCCAGAAGACTCCACTGCAAGACTGCTAGAACTCACACAGGAATTTGGTCAAGTGCCAGGATATAAAATTAATGCACAGAAATCAGTTGCACTTCTATATACCAACAGCAAGACAGAAGAAAGAGAAATGAAGGAGTCGATCCCATTTACAATGGTACCCAAAACCATAAGATACCTAGGAATAAAACTGGCCAAAGAGGCAAAGAATCTGGACTCAGAAAACTACAAAGTGCTCATGAAAGAAATTGAAGAAGACACAAAGAAATGGAAAAACGTTCCATGCTCATGGATTGGAAGAACAAATATTGTGAAAATTTCTATGCTACCTAAAGCAATCTACACATTTAATGCGATCCTTATCAAAATATCATCAATTTATTTGAAAGAAATGGAACAAATAATCCTAAAATTTATATGGAACCAGAAAAGACCACGAATAGCCAGAGGAATGTTGACAAAGAAATCCAAAGTTGGGAACATCACAATTCCAGACTTCAGGTTCTATTACAAAGCTGTAATCATCAAGACATTGCCTGATTTCAAGCTTTATTACAAAGCTGTGATCACCAAGACAGCATGGTACTGGCACAAAAACAGACACATAGACCAATGTAACAGAATAGAGAGCCCAGATAGGGACCCACAACTCTATGGTCAAATAATCTTTGAAAAAACAGGAATAAATATCCAGTGGAAAAAAGACAGTCTCTTCAGTAAATGGTGCTGGGAAAATCTGACAGCTATATGGAGAAGAATGAAACTTGACCATTTTCTTACACCATACACGAAGATAAACTCAAAATGGATAAAAGACCACAACGTGAAGCAGAGATCTATCAAAACCCTAGAGAAGAAATAAGCAGTAACTATTCGACATCAGCCACAGCTACTTCTTTCAGAACATGTCTCCAAAGGCAATGGAAACAACAGCAAAAATGAACTTTTGGGACTTCATCAAGATAAAAAGCTTCTGCACAGCGAAGGAAACAGTCAACAAAACAAGCAGGCAACCCACAGAATGGGAGAAGATATTTGCCAATGACACTACAGACAAAGGCCTGATATCTAAGATCTACAAAGAACTCCTCAAATTCAACACTCACAAAACAGATAATCACATCAAAAAATGGGCAGAAAACATGAACAGATGCTTCTCCAAAGAAGACATACAAATGGCTAACAGACACATGAAAAAATGTTCGTCATCATTAGCCATCAGGGAGATTCAAATCAAAACCACACTGAGATATCTCCTTACACCAGTTAGAATGGCCAAAATCAACAATACAGCAAACAACAAAGGTTGGAGAGGATGTGGAGAAGGGGGAACACTCTTCCACTGTTAGTGGGAATGCAAGTTGGTGCAGCCACTTTGGAAAACAGTGTGGGGAGTCCTCAAGAAATTAAAAATAGAGCTACCCTATGACCCTGCAATTGCACTACTGGGTATTTACCCCAAGGAAGCAGATGCAGTATAAAGAAGGGCCACATATACCCCAATGTTCATAGCAGCAATGCCCACAATCGCCAAACTGTGGAAAGAAAAATGCCCTTCAACATATGAATAGATAAAGAAGATATGATCCATACATACAATGGAATAATATACCTCCATCAGAAAGGATGAATATCCAACTTTTGTATCAACATGGACAGGACTGGAGGAGATTACACGGAGTGAAATAAGTCAAGCAGAGAGAGTCAATTATCTTATGGTCTCACATGTGGAGCATAAGGAAAAACATGGAGGGCATTGTGAGAAGGAAAGGAAGGGTGAATGGGGGGAAATAGGAGGGGGCAATGAATCATGAGAGACTGTGGACTCTGAGCAACAAACTGAGGGTGTTTGGGGAATGGGGGGTTGGGGGAGCCTTGTGGTGGGTATTGAGGAGGGCACATATTGCATGGAGCACTGGGTGTGGTGCATGAACAATGAATCTTGTAACACTGAAAAAATAAAAGTATTTGGGGGAAAAAAGTGTTATATTGAGGTGTAGGTAGAAATTAAAGGAATATCAAAGGAATAAAATGAGTCCAGAAATAGACCCACTCATATAGGGACAACTGAATTTCAGCAAAGCTATAAAAGCAATTCAGTGAAGGATAGTCTTTTCAACAAATGGTGCTTGGAGAAGTGAATATCTATATAGGCAAACATAAACTGTAATCCATATTTATGGTACCATATACAAAAGTTAACTCAAAATGTATCTCATATATAAGTATGAAGGCAAAAACTGAAAAATTCTACCAGAAAACAGGAAAGAGTCCTTGCAACCTTGGTTTAGGTGAAGATTTCATAGATGAGACCACCAAAACCACAATCATAAGTAAACAAATTGATAAACTAGAATTCCTCAAAATTAAGGGGCACCTGGGTGGCTCAGTTGGTTAAAGCCTCTGCCTTCAGCTCAGGTCATGATCTCAGGGTCCTGGGATCGAGCCCCGCATCGGGCTCTCTGCTCAGCAGGGAGCCTGCTTCCCCTTCTCCCTCTGCCTGCCTCTCTGCCTACTTGTGATCTCTTTCTCTCTGTCAAATAAATAAATAAAATCTTTTAAAAAAATTAAAAATTGCAGCTATTCCAAAGACATCACTGAGAGAATGAAAAGACAAACCACTGACTCAGAGGAAGTTTGAAAATCATATATCTGATAAAGGATGTGTACGCAGAATATATAAAATCTCACAAAAGTCAATAGGAAAGAAAGACAAATAAATAAATTGGCAAAAGTTTTGAATAGACATTCCCCAGAAAAGATATTCAAATGTCAAATAAGTACATAAAAAGCTGCTCGACATCATTAATCATTGGGGAAATGCAAATGAAAACCACGGCAAGATACTACCTGTGATCTTGCCAGTACCATGCTGTCTTGATGATCACAGCTTTGTAATATAGCTTGAAATTAGGCATTGTGATGCCCCCGCTTTGGTTCTCTTTTTCAACATTCCCTTGGCTATTCAATCTTTTCTGGTTCCATAGAAATTTTAGGATTGTTTCAGCTCTGTGAAAAGTATCAATGGTATTTTGATAGGGATTTCATTGAATGTGTAGATTGCTCTGGGCATAAAAAAAGGCACATATATGTGGAGCATAAGGAAAAATATGAAGGACAGTGGTAGAAGGAAAGGAAGGGCGAATTGGGAGTAATCGGAGGGGTAGATGAAACATGAGAGACTGTGGACTCTGAGAAACAAACTGAGGGTTTTGGAGGGGAGAGGGATGCGGGGTTGGGTGGGCCTGGTGGTGGGTATTGAGGAGGGCATATATTGCATGGAGCACTGGGTGTGGTGCATGAACAATGAATCTTGTAACACTGAAAAAATTAAATTAAATTAAATTAAAAAAAAAAAAGCAGACACATAGATCAATGGAACAGAATAGTGAGCCCAGAAATTGATTGTCAACTCTATGGTCAACTAATCTTTGATAAATGAGGAAAGAATATCCAGTGGAAAAAAGTCTCTTCAATAAATGGTGCTGGGAAAATTGGAAAGCCACATGCAGAAGAATGAAACTAGACCATTATCTTTTACCATACACAAAGATAAACTCAAAATGGATGAAATACCTAAATGTGAGACAAGAATTCATCAAAATCCTCAAAATCCTAGAGGAGAACACAGGCAGTAAGCTCTTCAACCTTGACTGCAGCAGATTCTTGCAAGACAAGATTCTTGCAAGTCTCTAAAGGCAAGGGAAACAAAAGCAAAAATGAGCTATTGGGACTTCATCAAGACAAAAAGCTCCTGCAGGGAAAAGGAAACAGTCAATAAAATTAAAAGGCAACCTACAGAATGGGAAAAGATATTCACAAAAGACATATCAGATAAAGGGTATTCAAGATCTACAAAGAACTTACCAAACTCAACACCCAAAAAACAAATAATCCAGTCAAGAAATGGGCAGAAGACACGAACAAACACTTCTTCAAAGAAGACATACAAATGGCCAACAGACACATGAAAAAATGTTCAACATAACTTGCCATCAGGGAAATACAAATCAAAACCACAATGAAATACCACCTTACAACAGTTAGAATGGCTAAAATTAACAAGACAGGAAATAACAAATATTGGTGAGGATGTGGAAAAAAGGGAACCCTCTTAGCCCGTTGGTGGGAATGCAAGCTGGTACAGCCAGTCCGGAAAACATATGGAGGTTACTCAAGAAATTAAAAACAGAACTACCTCAAGACCCTGCAATTGCACTACTGGATGTTTACCCCAACGATAAAGATGTAGGGAAAAGAAGGGGCATATCCATCCCAATGTTCATAGCAGCAGTGTCCACAATAGCCAAATTGTGGAAGAAGCCGAGATGTCCTTCAACAGATGAATATAAAGATGTGGTTTATATATACAATGGAATATTACTCAGCCATCAGAAAAGATGAATACCTACCATTTACATCGACATGGGTGGAACTGGAGGGTGTTATGCTGAGTGAAATAAGTCAATCAGAGAAAGATTAATTATCGTGTGGTTTCACTCATGTGTGGAATATTAGAAACAGCACCGAGGATTGTAGGGGGAAGTAGGGAACACTGAATGGGAAGAAATCAGAGAGGGAGACAAACCATGAGAAACTCTTGACTCTGGGAAACAAACTAAGGGTTGTGGAAGGGGAGGTATGTTGGGGGATGGGGTAACTAGGTGATGGGCATTGAGAAGGGCATGTGATGCGATGATCACTGGGTGTTATATGCAACTAATGAATCATTGAACATTACATCAAAAACTAATGATGTACCATATGTTGGCTAATTGAATTTAAATTTTAAAAAAAGATACTACCTATGAGATTGGCTAAAATTGAAAAGACTGAACACACTAAGTCTTGGAAAGGTTGTGGAGAATGAAATGCTCATACAAATGCTGGTGGAAATGAACACTGGTATGACCACTTTGGAAAACAGTTTGGCAATTTCTTACAATGTTAATCTCATAATTACATGATCCAGCCATTGCACTCCAAAATATTTATCCCAGAGAAATATAGCCTATGTCTGCAGAGACTAATGCATAAATGTTCATAACAGCTTTATTTAAAAGAGTATCCCCCAAGAAAGAACCCCAAATTGAAAAACATCTATCTATAGGTGAAATAACTATCAATAGGTAAATAGAAAAAACAAATGATAGTATATTCGTATACTAGAATACTATTAAGAAATAAAAGAATGAAAAAAAGAAATAAAAGAATGAACTATTGACATATGCAACAAAATGGATAAATCTAAAAATAAATATCATGAATGAACAAAGCCAGATTCTCCCTCCAAAAGAATAAAACTTTCTATGATTCCATTTAAATAAATTTCTAGGGCACGAAACCTAATCTATGGTAACGAGAGTTATTTGCATTTGAGAATAGGGCAGTGAGAGAGGTAGGGAGGCTGTGTAGTACAAAACTGAAAGTGTTATGTCCTGGAAAAATAATAATGACATTTCGCAGATAATTATCTGGTTATCTTAGGTGACATGACTAGATATCATTATAACAGGGCAAATTATAGGGTAATTAATATATTTGAATATGCAAACATTCTGTAACTGACATTTTAACTAATACTTGAAAAATTCTTGGCTTCTTAAAATATTTCATTACACAATAGTTAAAAGCATGGTGAGTACGGAAGAATCCATATTACAGTTTCAATTGCCAAGAAGACCATCTGAGAGACACAGGGAGATCACTGATTATAAATTATACAGTCAGAAAAGTATATGTAAATTTATGTACATACATGTTAAACATAAAGATCCTTCCTCAAGCTAAACAATTCATTGCTTGCAGACAAAGCATTTTTTTTTTCAGACAAAGCATTTCTAAGATGGACCTCAGAGCTGCTGCAAAGCATGTAGTTGCTGATGCAATGACATTCAACTTTCTCTCATGATGAGATCAAAGTAGATTGCCTACTTTTAGGCTAGTTTGTGAACCTAACAGAAGGTACCCCACAGCATGCTTTTACTGTATCCATGAACTCACCTGAGCCAAGAATCAGATCCCACCAAAAAGGTGGTCTTGGAGTCTCCTGAGAACTGCTACCCTTGAACCTGAAGTAGAAGCTTCAGCAGCCATCAAGACACAGATCCTCAGAACCTGGCTCCTTCAGACAGCTGATAGGAGCTCTGCCAGCTGCATTAATAGCTGCACAGAAAAAGGCAGATCCAGCAATCAAGTCACTTTGCTTAAGTACCTGTGTGCACTAGATTAGGGACAACAACAGCGGTACAATTAGGTACTGATCCTAACAACCAGATGTTAGAATGGACTTCTCACCAGGGCTCGCTGACTTTCGTTCTCTCTCTCTCTCTCTCTCTCTCTCTCTCTCCCCCTCCCCTTTTCTCGTCTATCCCCTAATTAAAAAGTTGAAAAGGAATAAGAAGTGTCCTGAATTCATGCAGGCATTCACAATCCCGTAATAACCACACGGCCATGAGCTTTCTTATGTGTATCATTAAATGTCCTCAGCGATTCTGTGGGTTGAGCATTCTTTTTTTTTTTTTAAGATTTTATTTATTTATTTGACAGAGAGACATGGCGAGAGAGGGAATACAAGCAGGGGGAGTGAGAGAGGGAGAAGCAGGCTTTCTGCGGAGCAGGGAGCCCAATAAGGGGCTCCATCCCAGGACACTGGGATCATCATGACTTGAACTGAAGACAAACGCTTAACGACCGAGTCACCCAGGCGCCCCTGGGTTGAACATTCTTAACGCTATTTTACAGAAGGTGAAGCTGGAGCTCGGATTCCTTACCTGTCTTCCCTCCCGTGCCCCTGCACTGAGAGGAAAGCAGCTCCAGGACACCCCTGGGGCAGGACCCACATTCACTGCAGCCAGGAGGGACTTCATCAACCTTACCTAAAAGATGTCTGGGGAACCAAGCCCCAAAGTGGGGAAGAAGCGACTGTGTCTGTATCCCTTTTTCTCCCCACACCCCAGGGCCGCCCAGCCCCCACTGCAGAGACCCGCGCCTTCAGCTGAATCCCAAACACTTGAAGGCGGGACCTGCTCTTCTCTCCAGGGCACGTCTGTCTCTCTCAAAATGTCCTCACGGTCGCCCCACTGACGTCAGGTTTCTATGGCAACCGCATTGCGAGCTTTCTTTTTTCCCCACTGGAAATGTCTCCACACACTGCTCCATCCTTTGGCCCTTCGCTGAAAGTGAAACACCTTATCTCTTCAGGGCACCACTTGAGAAAAAATAGTAATTGGAGGCGCTAGACTGGGACCCAGGCAGTCAGTGGAAATCTGTCCTGAGTTGATGAAACAAAGAATGCCTTTGTCTTCTGGACGTTATATTGCATTAAAGAGACAGTAGAGGAGTAGTATCAGTACACAGAATCCCAGGGAGGTATCCTAGGTTCTTGGAAATGAGTTACTGCTTGGAAGGAGAACATGTAAAATCAAGGTCATGCTAAGCTTGTTAGCCTTCTGTACCAGAAAACTAAGAGATGTCTACAATCTTGTGACTGAATGATCTAGACACATACACAAAATGTCATTCAAGAAATCTCAGTTATTTCTAGGAGGCAGACCTACATTAATACAGTTTTTTAGAGGCGCCTGCGTAGCTCAATGGTTAAGCGTCTGCCTTCGGCTAGGGTCATGATCCCAGGGTCCTGGGATCCAGCCCCGCATCAGGCTCCCTGCTCAGCGGGAAGCGTGCTTCTCCCTTTCCCATTCCCTCTGTTTGTGTTCCCTCTCTCACTGTGTTCCTGTCAAATAAATAAAATGTTTAAAAAAATTACAGTCTTTTAGTAGGCAGAAATCTAGTCAGTTGTGCTATCTTGGGGAATTCTTATCCACGATTCCTGATATATTCTTCCAAGGGAAGGGACATTTATGACAAAAACACTTCCAGCCCCTCTACATAGTCATTCTTTCTCTCTTACTGGGATGGCTTACCTAATTGGTGAGGTAAAAAGAGTAAAGGAGTAGCACATCCCAGACCTTCTCTCTTCAAAACTTATAGCAAGCTGCCTTTTTGGAGCATGTGTCTTGCTCTTCCCTCAGGAATGGGTCTTACAATTGGCCCACAGCTCCTGTCCACTTTCTGTGTCTCACTGGCTCACCAATTAGTCTTCTGTTCTTGCTTCAAAATGCTTATGTCTTTATTGCTCCCCATATATACACCCCTGCTCCATGTCTGAGCTATAGACCAACTAAGAAATATGAAAAAAAAAGGATAAGGAGAATAATACATCAACTTGATTCTTTATAAAAATTATGTAGAGAGAGTGACTTAAATATGCTGCTAAGTGAGCTTCCTATCAGTGAGCTCTAGAAATGGACAGACTTGTCCACTCAACAGTTGTTGAGACATTGGGACAATCATAAATGCCAAAGACTGTAATGCTGATCTATCCCCTGTCTGGTAAAGGTGTCCTGTCTTTGTGTATTCAAACAAAGTTGCCTCCTGCCAAAGGCAATCCCAGTAGCAGGATAAAGTGTTTTAGGACAGCTTCTTTGAGAAACACTTCTCCTTTATTTTTTTTTTTTAAAGATTTTATTTGACAGAGAGAAACACAGTGAGAGAGGGAACACAAGCAGAGGGAATGGTAGCGGGAGAAGCAGGCTTCCTGCCGAGCAGGGAGCCCAATGTAGGGCTAGATCCCAGGACCCTGGGATCATGACCTGAGCTGAAGGCAGACGCTTAACGACTGAGCCACCCAGGTGCCCCAAAACACTTCTCAAAGTGAATAAATACCCCTTGTTCTGAATGAATACCCCAAACTCAACTTGTGGGACTATCCTTCATGTAACTTCTTATAGCAAAACTTTTTGGTATCTTAATTCTTGTGATTTCATAATTATTATGAAATTATTTTCCAATTTCCAAGACTAGTGTGAATATTGTATATCGTGAAAATTTCCCTTGGAAATATCCTCATGAAGGAACTGATGAAATGCTAGGAAATGTACTCTCACACATAAACCACACAAACTATAGGCAAAACTATAACAAAGACCCACCAACTCTTCAAGGATAAGAGAATCCCTATCTTATCCAATGATAACAGAACACAGAAAAAGAGGGAATATTCACCAAAATAATGTTTTTAATATCGATTTCTGCTTAGCAAATACTCCAGAACAATAGCCATGTATTATTTTTCAGGATGCTATGGGTTGACTGGGCTCAACTGGCTCTTGTCTGTTCCATGTGGTGTCTGTTAATTGGGGTTACAGTCATCTGGAGGCACCTCTCAGCTGGAACATCCAAGAGAACTCATTCACATGAATGAAGATTGGGGCTGGCATCCATTAAGAGCTCACAGGGGTTGTTGAATGGAACAGTTTGGGTATTCTCCACAGAGTTCTCCATGTGTAGGGTTATCAGAGAAAACACAGGACACCTAGTTAAATTTGAATTCCAGATAATCAACAGATAATTTTTCAAGTGTAAGTGTGATGGTTAATTTCATGTGTCAGGTGCCTGGGTGGCCCAGTGGGTTAAAGCCTCTGCCTTCAGCTCAGGTCATGATCTCAGGGTCTTGGGATCGAGGCCCGCATCAGGCTCTCTGCTCGGCAGGGAGCCTGTTTCCCCCTCTCTCTCTGCCTGCTTGTGATCTCTCTCTCTCTCTGTGTTAAATAAATCTTTAAAAAAAGTTTCATGTGTCAACATGGTTGGGCCACAGTATCCAGGTATCTGGTTAAACATTATTCCATTATTTCTGTGAGGCTGTTTTTAAATGATATTAACATTTAAACATATGGACTTTGAGTAAAGTAGATGAAGGTCTGAATAGAACAAAATATTGACCTCTCACAAGCAAGAAGAAATTCTGCGTCACATGGTGTTTAGACATTTTATTATGGCTTAATAACTTGAGTGGCCTTTGACACAGAAGTACAGTTTCTGTACAGTTTCAAGTGAAGCTTAAGAAAAAGTTCATTATGGTGATTCTAATATGCCTCCTGGTCAAGGCCCCTGGCTGAGGAGGCAAATCAAAATGCTACTGAAGTACCCTGATCTGGGAAGGAAAGGCAGCTACCATTTATGATGAAAGAGGACTTTGACTACCTCCATTTTGACCTCAGTCTGTACTTTCTTTTTTTTTTTTTTTTTTTAGGGTTTTGTTTTGTTTTTATTTTTTTTTTTAATTT
>JAQQSY010007938.1:0-10156 GCA_028646535.1 Procyon lotor | reverse complement strand
AGGGATGTGCTGATAAAGGATTTGCCTGTAGTTTGACAGAGTGTGCAGTGGTTCCAGTAAGCCTCTTGTGGAAGAAAGAAAGCTAAGACACTTCTGAAGCTTAAATAGATGAGTGACAGTTCTGAATCCAAGTGGCAGTCAGCTTTTTCCCCAGGCGCGCGTGCGTGTGTGTGTGTGTGTGTGTGTGTGTGTGTGTGTGATAGAATGGTTAAGAGATAAATACATATATATAAATATATCTCAACTTACTAAGCTGATACCAAAATAGTAACTGAAATTTCCACCTTAGATTTGTCAATTTCCACTTCAATTTGTCAATTCCAACACAGCTTGTATATTTCAGTCATTTGTAAATCTCTTCATACTATAGTGTTCTCGCCTTTTTTAATGATTGATACAGTATCCTAATTACAAGGTTATTTTGTACTTGTCCTAATTCCTTGAGTGTAATAAAAATAGCTTAAGAAAAAAAAAATCCACAAATTCTTGTGGGAGCACAGGGCAAAACCCTACTGTTCAGTAAAGTATCAATGTCTTCAATTTATTACACATCTTAAATTTGCTAGATGTTTCTAAACTACATCACTGAAAATGCGATGGTTTTAGTAGGAATGACAAAAAACATGCCAGAAAATACAGACTACACATATATTCTACCAAATGGAACACTTTTAAACTTAAAGACAATAAATTCCAGCTAAATATTAGCTCATCTTAAATATATATGCTCTATTAGGCAAAATATATAAATAACATTTGAAATTGAATAATAAGTTACTATTATTTACGTGATGATCAACCAATTTACAGATTGCTAAAGGTTCTGTACACAGGTCTTAACCTGTATATGACAGGATAAAAGTTCTGAAATTAAGTCAAATGAAGACTTTTACTTCCTTTATCTTTGTAGAAATGGAGTCCTTTATTTTATAAAATGTAACAATTACATGAGTTTGCTTTATATAATATGGAAAAGTTTAAAAGTATAAATCTTCCATAATGAAAATATCACTACCATTATTACTGTGATATATTTATTTTTTCCTGCAGAATTATAGTTGCAATTATTAATATGCTTTCTGAGACTTTCTCATTTGTATTTTCGTGAACAGGAATCAAAAACTCATGAAGAAAAATGGCCAACTACAAGTAAATATATACTTTCTCATAGAAAATTTTTATTAAATCATCTCAAACACTCTAAGATTAAGGGAAATTGAGTGCTTTTGAAATTGATTTTTAAATATGAAAACAGTAGAGTTAAGTAGATAAAATAGTCATGTGTATTAGTATAGATGATATGAATTAAAATGAGTCTTTTTTCCTCTCTTTTACACAGTAATAATCCACCTAAGAGACAACCATTTTTTTTTTTTTAGGATTTATTTATTTATTCAGAGAGAGCAAGCAATCCAGGGGATGGGCATAGGGACAAGGAGAGAGAGAGAATCTCAAGCAAACTCCATGCCGAGCATGGAGACTGACATGGGGCTCGATCGCACAACCCTGAGATCATGATAGTTAGGAACTACCCTAATATCCCACTAAAACCAAGAGTCCGACATTGACCCAGTAAGCCACCCAGGCACCTCAAGAGGCAACCATGTTTTGTTTCTTGTATGTTCTTCCATATATTTATGTCTTCAGAAAATAAGCCCTCTTTCCCTGCCCCAACCCCCTCCCTCTCCCTTTTACCCCTCCCCACTTCTCTCCTTTCTCTTCTCTCCCACCTGGACTCCGTCCTCTTTCTTTCCCTCTCTGTGTACTTGTACACAAGTGTCTGTAACATACATATATATGCTTGCCAACATTTCTGCATCTGTAAGTAGGGATCTAAACTCAGTGTTAATCAGGTATCCCCCAGTTATCTCAAGTTCATGTTTCGCCACTTTGCTTTTATCAAAGACCTACACTAGTACCTGTTTTCACTAATTGAAAGAAATCAGAATTGGATTTTTACTCTTACAGAAAAGGGCAAAAAAGAAAATAGCGTTCAGCATTTGTTTTGCAGAGAGCCATTATAGAGCCATCATGCACCCTGAGTAGGGGGAGTGACCCCCCCACACACACACACTCCTTCCCCAGGAGAGATCCACTGAGCATCGCAGCATCTAGCTACCACAGCTCTGAACTGTATCTGTGAGCATTTGTGCTTTAGCTCGATCTATTTTGTGCTTCTGTGAGCAACATGTGCCCTGAGGTATCAAAAAAGCCTAAGAGAGATTATTTCAAGGGGTCTGAGTACTCTTCAAGTGTTTCTATATAAATTAATGATAATCCCTTCTTCACCTTATGTCATTTCAGCTTCCAAAAGGCTTCATAGCAACGCCCTACTTTCAGATAATGAAGGAAGCCTCCAGTTTTAAAAGGACCTAGAGCATTTAGCCAGAATGTCTTATACTTGTTACCGTTGAAGTCATTGAGGTTGATTTCAGTCTTTTATTTTTAAAATAATGATGCAATAGGCGTAGCACTCTATAGAATTGTGGGAGTGTTTCTGGAGAAAAAATTCCTAGAAGTAGAGAGTCTGATTGAACTTTTGGGCATTTTTAATCCGCTACGTGTTGCTAAATGGTTTTCCAAATAAATTGCACAAATTCATATTCCGATGATATCTTTATAGTCCGTTGACCGATATTCTGGCCCATATTAGGCATTGCCCAATTATTTGTTTTCAATATAACAGGTAAAAAATGACCTGTCATGGTCATTTAGTTTGTATTATCTTACCTGGGAGTATACTTGATTGTTTTAGTTTTAGGTCTTAATATTTGTATTTTGTGTAGCATTTCAATTTTTTCATACTTGTACATAACAAATATAGGAAAGTACACGATCTCAAGTGTAAAGCAAAACAAATGACCACAGAGGGAGTTTTAGGCAATACAACTTTACGTTTCAGACGAGCCTATTTTTCTTCCCATCCATGGTCACCCCTTCTCCAGAAGCAAGCACTATCCTCCATTTTAATAATAGATATTCACTTTGCCAGTTTTTGAACTTTCTAAACCAAAGGAACATACAATACAAATTCCTTTGTATCTGTGTTTTGTATTGCAAGATTATCTTTGTGAGATTTATTCCTTTGCTGAGGATGTTTTATGTTTCTTTTGAATTACTGCGCGGTATTTGTGTAATGGTGTTACAGTGTGTTTATCCATTTGCTATTGAACATTTGGAATGTTTCCTAAAAGCTGCTGTGGTACATAATATTATCAGTATTTCTATAATATCTGGGTTTTTTTAATGTTCTATATATTTTTTTGTATGTGTGTAGTGATTGTGTATCTTCTTACTGATCTGCATGACTTTTATGTACCTCATTCATGATGTAACTTATACATAGTAATACTCTCTTCTCCACTATAGGTCTTCTAGTTTTCATCTCTTAAGAATATTTTAATCAACAGAAGTACTTAATGTTTATTTAGCAATGTTTTCCTTTATAATCAGAAATTTTTATCTTAAGAAATCTTTCCCTGCATCATGTTCAAGAAATTATTCTCATGTTCAAGAGGCTACTGTTTTGGGGCGCCTGAGTGGCTCAGTGGGTTAAGCCTCCACCTTCGGCTCAGGTCATGATCTCAAGGTCCTGGGATGGAGCCCCGCATCAGGCTCTCTGCTCAGCGGGGAGCCTACTTCCCCCTCTCTCTCTGCCTGCCTCTCTGCCTACTTGTGATCTCTCTGTCAAATAAATAAATAAAATCTTTAAGGAAAAAAAAAAGTTACCATAACTGATATCGAACATGCTCCCAACTTCATCCTTCCTGCCAAACTGCAAAATGTTCATTCTTTTCAAGTGCATGTACAACATGCTAGACCAATGAGAGGGCTCTAAAATAATTGGAAAGAATTATACCAATTATACAGATAAAATCTACATGATTATCTTAGTTGCAATTAAATTAATAGAGAAGTCAGAAATAAAAAGTTAACTAAAATACCTCTTGATACTTGAAAATTGAGCCATATACTTGATTCATGTATGAAATAAATTTAAAGGGCAAAAATAGCGACTTCAATCTCAAAGAACAAAAAAATGAAAGGACTTATTCTAATATCAAGGATTACTGTGCCGTAGTATTGAAGCTCACATATTAGGTCCTATGATATACAACAAGACAAATACAGAATGTCTAGGTAGACCTCCACACTGCATTTATATATAAAATAGTTATTAACAGGAACACTGCAGAGAAATGGGGAAAGAGCAATTTACCAAGCTGTATAATATCAATTGGGTATCTATCTGAAGAAAAAAAAAAGTAACAACCCTCTTCATTTCCTTATATTCAAAATCAAGTTCAGGTAAACTACCTGAATGAAAAATGGAACATAAGCTTTTTTTCTTTTTTTTTTAAAGATTTTATTTATTTCAAAGAAATCACGCGTAGGCAGAGAGGCAGGAGAAGGCAGGCTCCCTGCTGAGCAGAGAGCCCAATGCAGGGCTCAATCCCAGGACCCGGAGATCATGACCTGAGCTGAAGGCACCCCTCAATTATGGTAACTTTATACATCTTTTTCTCAATTTTCATATCTGTCCTTGTTTTCTACTTTGTTATTCATAAATATACGGAGTTAAAATCTTTTTATGATTTTGGATCTGTCATTTTCTCCTCTTAAGTTCTTTTATTAAATGTTCTACTATGATCTTCTGAGGCTCTATTATTAAAGGCTCAAATGCTTTGAATGATTTTATCTTCCTGGACATTAACGCCTTTGATGGTTATCAAAGGGCTATACCCACTTTTCTATTAATACCCGTATAATCTATCTTTCTCATCACTTTTATATTTCCTGTATCTTTATTTTTTACCTGTGATTCTTGTAAGCTGCCTATGTTTGCTTTTTGAGTCAGTCTGAAAATATTTCTCTTTAAAATGGAGTTTTTTTTCAATTGAATGTCACTATTTTTTGCTTTTGCACCGACTGTCTTTGACTCTGTGTTCAGCTCACTCTGTATTAGTATCTCTTCTTTTGCCATGTTTGTCATTTCCCGCTTTGTCCTAGCATTCCTTGAACTATTCTTTTCCTGTCAGTTTAGAAATTAGGTCCCATTTTTTTTTTTAAGAGTAGAGGGAGAGAGAATCTCCAGCAGACCCCCTGCTGAGTGTAGGGGCCGAGTGGGGCTCAGTCCCAGCACCCTGAGATCATGACCTGAGCAGAAATGGAGAGCCAGGAACTTAACAGACTGAGCCACCCTGGTGTCCTCGAACCCGTTTCTAATCCACTCGACATGTGACCTTATCCAGGACAGTTGAAGAAACTACAAACCTTAGTCTCTTTAGTGGTCGATCCCCTCGTTTTAATGTTACCACTATTTTGACCCCCACTTAGTCAGTTATTTTCAACTTCATAGACATAGAAACATACCCTTTTTTTTCTGTTTTATGTTTAAACTCAAATTCTGCCTGTGAGATTTATCCATGTTGTTGCATGCATTCTTCGTTTCTTTATAGCTCAGTAATACTATATTTTATGAATATGCCATCATGTATGCAGTATGACAGGTTTTTTATGGATTTCTAGCCATTGTAAAAACACCAAAATGATCTGAAGGCTGAGATGATGTTAACTTCTTATAAACAGGGTTTTTATTTGCTTTTAGGTGGTATCCATTGGCAAATCACTTTAATCTATACAAGTTCTTGGGATGTTTGGAAATTGGGATTTTAGGAGCAGTATATTTCCAATTCCTTTATTTTTGGGGTGTATTCCTTTAGGCAAACAACTCTAAGTGTGGGTAATGAATCACATATCCTCATCATGAGTGTGCGTTCATCATTGGTTTTTGTCCACTAATCCTGGTAAAATTGTCAAAATTTCTGCCATACTCTGTTTCTCAATCTCTTCTTTTGGAAATAGAAGGTATCTCAAGAATCTGTATGACACCAAAAGCATTTTGCCCATTTTGCAATGAAACAAAAGTTATTAAAGAAAAAAATCAAACCACAAAAGTTTCTTTACCTGTACTGTAAAATACAGAGGAATTACTTTACATGGTCATACTTCTATTACTTCTTCTATGTATCTTTACTATTTCCTTCTTCTCAACACTAGCCACCCATTCACATTGGAAATAAATGACAGTTGCCTGTGTTTAGCTTAAATCATTTTATGCATTTCATTCTCTGTAGATATGTATATACATACATACATATATAATATTCATTCTGTATATATCTAAAGTTCCACACTCTACTTGATATCATCTTTTCATCAATCCTTGCTCAAAGAATTTAATTTTTCCTATTGCATTTCTATTTCTTACCCATTGTTAATAATAGTACTTAATTAATGTTGAAAAAGTCCGTCTACTTCATTTTAAGCACTTTTAAACCATTTTCATTAGTTATCTTTCTTGACCAGAGTGCATTATTGAATTTATTAAGATTCAAGTTTGATTGAAAACTAAAAAAAAAAAAAAAAAAAAAAAAAAAGAATAGATAAAAGAGATTTAACAGAAAAAAATTTAGCAAGACTGTTAAGAGTAAGAGATCAAATGAAATGCAGAAAAGTTTAGAAGGGAGGCTTTGAATGGGATATGAAAGCAATTGTTAGCATGGTCTAAACGCTGAATAGTGATGGCTACTGATGATTCTTTAACAGACCAATCCTAAATAAGAGCAGCTCACAAATTTACTTGACAACAGATATAGGGCTAATTTTAGATCCCAAGAAACTCACATCACTTTGCAAGTAGATACAGATGTAGAGACATATAGACAAATACAGATAGACATATATTCCAATCAAATGCCTGTGGTAACATCATATATATAAAAATATTAATAAAGAGGTATATTTATTTTTCAATTTTCTCCAGCTGGCGGTTTAAATATAAAGCATGTAGTCTGATTTCCATAAACTGCCGCCACAAATCTGTCTTATTGCGTTAGTGCAATTATGTCATATATAATGAAGAAATTAGAGGTTTACATAAACACGCAATCAAATACATCAAGATTCAAGAAAAGTTTTTTAAACAGTTGTTTTTCTTCTTATATATAAAATACTTAACAGCTATTTCTCCTTTCTCAGTGCTAGTTTCTTTATATATGTGAAATCTGATTCTAGCGATACCTACCTCAAATAACTACTGTAAGGATTATTTTAGATAGATTATGGGGAGTGCTTAATACATTGGCAATCTCTTTGCTATTTCCTCAATAAATAGTATTTGAATTTGAATGTAAAATTGATCTAAATTCCCAAATTATGTGCTTCATTTTCCTTTAGGATTTTATTTACATTCAGGTTAGTTAACATAGTGTATTATTATTTTCAGGGATAGAATTTGTTGATTCATCAGTTGCATAGGTGTTTCATTTTTCTATCTGCACCAGTTAAAATGTGAAGTGGTATCACATCTATAGAAAAATTTATTTTTATTTCAAGATTATAAACACAAAGACCCACGTCAGATTTTTTCTTGGTATCATCGTAATAAATAGATAGGAAGTAAAACTGGGAGCACATGACAAATCATACTATAAAAGTAATAAATGTTGTCCAAAGAGGATGTATAAGATGATCCATTAGATTATAGAAAAAATATTAGAAATGTTTTTTCCTGCTACTACTGTTTATGTGTCTACAAGTTTTCTCAAAGGAACAACACTGCTTGGCCATTGGCCATTTGTTTGCACAAAATATACAAGGACTCAGACATCAGAACAGATAAACTCAGGAAACAAATCATGAAAATTCAAAAAAAAAAGTAAATGTAAAAATAAGTTCTGTAACAGAGCAAAGCATTTTTGTGGTCGTTTATTTTTTATTTTTTTATTTTTTTTAGACAACAGAAAAGTCTGGTTTCCTAAACTTTTGCCTTTCTGCCTTAAAAAATTTACCAAAGGAAATCACAAGTAATTAACTGTATACCATTAAAAAGAGGGCACATACTATATGGAGCACTGGGTGTTATAAGCAAACAATGAATCATGGAACACTCCATCAAAAACTAATGACGTTCAGTATGGTGACTTACATAACATAATAATAATTGAAAAAAGATTTATCAAAACAACTGAACAGAATAATTTGGAAAGCCATCATTCAGATTTTAAATGAATCTAGGTCTTCTGTCATATACTTTTTATATGCTATCATTACTGTGTGTATTTTACCAATATAATTGTTTCTATTTTTCATATAATTTAGAAAAATTTAGAGAACCTGTGAATGCCCTATTATATATTTAGTTTTGTTCTGTAGAGCCAAATATGAAACATTTTAAACACTTTTCCATTTATAGCCCTATTCTATTTTTAAAATCACTCTTACCTACTGGTTTTTAGAAATCAATTAAGAAAGAAAAAAGGTTTGAACTTATTTCCATTTATTCTTGCACTGTAATTTAATTTCTCAAAGTTCTATTCTGTTTCTAAATGCACCTGACAAGATCCTTATTTAGTTAAAATTATAATGAGAAACAAGGCTTCAGACACTGAGATTTTTTTTAAGATTATAAAGTATTTTTATTATCATAGTGTTAATGGTTTTTAAATAATTTATAATAACAGGAAGTTGCAAAAACAGTACAAAAAGATCCTGTGTAAACTTCACCCAACATCCTTTCTTGGTGACATATTGTAAAAATAGAATCAAAAGGTCACATACTGTAGGATTATTTTTATATAATAATCTCAAAATAATGCAAGAATAGAATGGAGAAGATATTAGTGATTCCAAGGGTTAGGAACAGTGGTTAGAAGGAAGTCAGTGTGGTTATGACAAAGATCATTCTGATCACAGAATAGTTCTACGTTGTGATTTCAGCCGGGGTCATGTCGATCTACACATGTGATAAAGCTATATAAAACTACTCAGACACCTATGCCAATGCCAATTCCCTGGATTAGAAATTACACTGTAGATACCTAGGATGTAGCCAGTAAGAAATAGCATGGGCCCATCTGCCACAGCTGATCCACATGCTGCTAATGATAAAAGTTCAACTCACCAGGTACAGAGCCCCCTTAAGGTGGTATCATACTTTGAGAGTGGTTGCTTATTACATGGGACTTGTTCTCTAGTGGAAGAAGCAGTGGTTCCTCTGCATTCAGAAAAGATTTGGAGTATGAATTCAATATTCCTATACATAGAACCTCTCAGCTAGTACTTCTATCCAAGGGCATACAAAGTGTCCATGAACCTGGTACACTGTATATATCAAACGTAAGGCACTCAATTTAAATTTTAAAATGTGCAGATCATGGGATACACTGGTGCTATCATGTACCACCTGAAGATGCTGGGTTGTTAAAAGGATGGAACTGCTGTTGAACTTGCAGCTGAAAGAACAAGTGAGATATACTGCCTGTGATCCTCACTAATGTCCTTATTTCACCACTCATCAGGATGCAATCTGTACTCTAGGCAGGAGCATACCCTCCTCTGGTCTATACTTTAGAAGGACCATTGCGCTGGAGATGGGTTGGAGCAGATAAGCCAGCAGTCATTTCAATGAACTGTTGTGGCTTGGACTCGGGTTGTAGCTGAATAGTTGGTAAGAAGTAGTCAGATGTAGGAGGTAGAGCCCAAAGGACTTCTTTTGCCTTAGTTATGGTCACCTGGAGAGAAAGCAAACTTTGACTCGTTTTGAGCGCCTGGGTGGCTCAGTGGGTTAAGCCTCTGCTTTCAGCTCAGGCCATGATCTCAGGGTCCTGGGATCGAGCCCCACATCAGGCTCTCTGCTCAGTAGGGAGCCTGCTTCCTCCTCTCCTTCTGCCTGCCTCTCTGCCTACTTGTGATCTCTCTGTCAAATCAACAAACAAATAAATATTTTAAAAAAGGGGGGGCACCTGGGTGGCTCAGTGGGTTAAAGCCTCTGTCTTCAGCTCAGGTCATGATCCCGGGGTCCTGGGATTGAGCCCTGCATCGGGCTCTCTGCTCAGTGGGGAGCCTGCTTCTCCCTCTCTCTGCTTGCCTCTCTGCCTGCTTGTGACTTCTCTTTCTGTCAAATAAATAAATTAAATATTTTTTAAAAAAACAGACACAAAGACCAGTGGAACAGAATAGAGAGCCCAGATACGGACCCGCAACTCTATGGTCAAATAATCTTTGACAAAACAGGAAAAAATATGCAGTGGAAAAAAGTCTCTTCAATAAATGATGCTGGGAAAATTGGACAACTATATGTAGAAGAATGAAA
>JAQQSY010007937.1:0-10157 GCA_028646535.1 Procyon lotor | reverse complement strand
GGGTGGTTGTATTTGGAAGCCCTCCAGGTGCCCATCGCCATAATGATGATCATAGCAATGATAAAATTAACAGCCATAAAATCATTTATTGATGGGACTTGTTACTACAGGATTAAAATATCTATTCTCATCTCATTGCCAGGAAGTGGCGGAAGCTGACTTTGAAAGCACATCCAATCTTCTGTTACCCAGAAAAGGTCACAAGACAACCTTTTCTCACCCAGGACTGTAGGGGTTGGTGCTAAGCAATGCAGGATCTCATTTAGGTCTTTTCTGGTCAATCACCAATTTCTTCCTGTCCCTTAGATCCAGGAGTGCTGCTAGAGACTGGCCATAGCCACCTCATGGAATCGTGTGCACATCCACAAGAGTCTATGTGCGTGTGTGTGCGTGTAGCATCTGTGTGCAAGTAAGTGGTTCAAGTCTCGGGTTGTATTCCATATGCTAAGCATCCCCCTTCTTTTCTTTGTAGTTCAACCTTTCAAAATTAAATTAGTCTGGTTAAATAAACATAATGAAATAGATACTTTAGACTTCAAAAAAATGGATTCACCCTCAACTTGAGTGGGGGCAATAAAGTGGGTTTGGAATCTGGACTTTGGGACACGGAAAATCCTCTCTGTGCAGAAATTGGTATCATGACTTATTTGTTGCCAGAGTAAAACGTGAGCTTTAAAAATGCCTGCATGAGAGCCCGAGAGGGATTTAGCCCTGTGATTCTCAAACTCGAGTGTGCAACGAAGCCACCTGGAGGGCTGTTGTGTAGGGGACAGCAAACACTCCCTAGAGTTTCTGATTCAGTCTGGGGGCAGTTCGAGAATCTGCATTTCTACAAAGCTCTCAGGTGATACTGGGCTGGGAGGCACTTTTAGAACCACTGATGAGACCATCAGCTCGGAGACTTGGGCACATAAAAATGAAGGATCCCTGCGCGCCCCCATCCCTGGCCCCGGGAGCTCATTGAATTTGATTGAGATTAAATTAGAGATTTTAAATCTCCCCAATGATTGTAATGTGTGGCAAAATTTGAGAACCACTGACATGGGAACAAAAACTCACGTGAAGAACAGTGAGGGCATTCGAATCCCAGTGTGGGAGGTGGTGACCAGCTCCTTCAAAGGACTGCTGTCCTGGACGGCAACACAAGGGCGGGCAAAGGGTGTCCTTGTGCTCAGAGTCTCAAAGGGCATGACTTGTCAGTGGCAAATTTGCTCAGCAGTATTCAGCATTTGTACCTCTCAGCGTTCTTAGAACGTCAAGAAGCTTGATGCTAACTGCACAGGAAGAGTTTAGTAAAAAGATCCGGGGTGATCTGAGGCTAAGTTTCCTGGAGCGGGACACAAAACCATGCCTAGGATGGTCTAAGAGGGCAACTGCAATTGGCTGCCCCACTAGACATGGGGAGAACCACTGGGGTCACTGCCCTACCAGGAACTTGACCTCTAGAAGGTCAGACACCTCAGGAGGCCAGACACCTCCATGCAGCCCTTACCAACAGACCAAGTCCCCCAAAGTATAAGTCTTACCTGAGTGAGCTTGATGAGAGGAGCCCCGGTCACAGCCCTGCCCTGCTGGTTATGGAAACCTAGGCATGCAGGTTCCTACTGAAACTGGCCGTGGAAGTCAAGGAATTCCTCCAAATAGCACAAAGTTCTCCCACAGCCAGGGAAGGTGACAAGGGGTGGCTATCACAGCTCAGACCCAAGACTCTTGCCTTTTCCTTTTCTGCACTACCACGACCTTGCCCGGGAGTGTCCTCCACCCCCACAAGCTCCACGAAACTGGTTGTCCCCATTCTCTCCATCCTCTGTTCCCATCCCGGATGGGTTTTACTGCCAATCGCTGCTCTTTTCAAAGAAAAGAACCACAGTACCTGTCTCGCCGGAAATGCCTCCTCTTTGGCTGGATGAACGGAGACGAATGGATTAAACATTCTGGAGCGTTGCTCACACGCAGATTCCCATGCAAGGAAAGCCAAGGGCAGAGACATCAGGAGGGCTGCCGCCAGTTCTGAACCCCTGATACAAACCAGAAAAGGGGTTTTGACCACCCAAATGGAGGTGGAACCTGTCGAACTGCTTGAGTCACAGGGTGGCCTGGTCATGGTCACAGGGTGGCCTGGCCGTCCTCGGAAAGGACAGCCCATGGGCGGTGTTCATCGGGCAGATTTCATTTGTCCTCCAGAAGCACCTGCGTGAGCTCCTTGAACACAGGGTCATTCATCCTTTGTCATCCTCAGGCCTGGTGAGAGTAACGACACTTGTGAATAGGGCTCTGCACTGTCCTCTGTGCCTGCTCATTCCCTCCAGTACCCGTGCTGGTACTCCCATGAGCCCTGTTTGCCGATAAAGAAGCCCAAAGTGGAAAAAGATAAGAAACTTGCCCAAGTTTGAGAACAAAGTGATTCCAACCTTAGCTGACTCCAGACCCATTACTGTTTATTTCACCATAAAAAATAATCTAGTATGTTTTATTCTGATGCTATGAAATGTATATTTGTAAATATTGTACAAATTCAAACAACACAAGAAAATGGAAGGGAAAAGGTCAAATTCAGCTGAATTCCATCACCGTGAGATTACAAACACCATGTTTTGGTAAATATTTTTTCATGCATCAGTTTATAGACACATACACACATTCTCATGCGGGCATACATAGTGTTGGACAAATGGAATCCTTACACAAATGTTGGTTCATGAGGCTCTTGCTTGTTTGCTGGTCAGTACAGCTCAGCCCAATCCTGTTTCCTTATTCAAGTTATGATTGTGGGTGCAGAAGAAAGCTTGCCATAGGTAGATAGAGCCCTTTAATGCAAAGAGGTTTGCTGTATACGGACTGGCCAGTACAGCGTGGGTGGGGGGGTGCGTGTCATGATCAGGAGCATAGATGCTAGAGTCAGACTGTAAGGGCTCCCTCACTGACTAGCTGTGCAACCCCAGGGAAGTTACTTAACCTCTCTGCATTTCAGTTCCACACCTAGGAAGTGAGAATAATAGTACCTACGGGATAGGGTTGTTCTGAGAATTGAGTTAAAAAAAAAACAAAACAACTGAATGAAACACTTCGTGAATGCCTGCTTTGTACCAGGTACTCAACAGAGACACGAGAAAAGCAAAGCTTAATCCAACGGGATCTGCCCTCACAGAGCTTACCATCTGGTGATTCCTTACGTTTCTGTGCTGAAATCACTCACACACACACACACACACACACACACACACACACACACACAGGTGCACACATGCACACACCTCTTAAGAGGATGATTTTCTGACAGTCTGGTCTAATTGTTTTTAAATTTAAGCTGCGAGATACAGATGGACGAAAATTCAAGCCCAGACGCAACCAAATTAAGCACACTTGTTTTATTCTGCTTGGCATATAAGGATTGCAGAAGAGGGAGAATTTTAAAAATTGAGTCCAAATGTCGACCACCCAATGAGATGGAGTGTAAGCTTCCCTCCAGAGTTATAAGTCACACATGTCCCACTGGGGACGGACACAGCCCTTCTGAGAGCGTCCGGGGACAGGAAGAGCCGCCACAAAGAGATCATTCCATTTTGCACGTGTGCCTTTGGAATACCAGCTGAGCACTCCCTTATGACAAAGGAAAAAAAAAATGCTTGACGGAATAGAGAATGTTTCATTCTTGGCCGAACCCAACCCCTCTTCTGGCATGTTTATCTCGGCGGACAAGAAAGGGGTTAGCCAAGGTGTCTACATAGGTTCCTCGCAGTTAGTAAAACAGATGCCGAGGGTCGTCGGAGCTCACCAGTGAATTCGCTTAAGCATGCTAACTCCTTTAAGTATGTAAACCAAGAGCAATTTAAGTAAACCAAGAGCATTTTAATAGTTTTCGCCCTCCTTCTAATCCCACAGTGTCATTATTTCCCTTATAGTAATTACTCCTCACAGCAGATTCAGTGACAATTTTTCACTTGTCGGTGGACACGCCATTGAATTTTTTGGCTAGCTTTGTGAGTTTGTTAATCAGCCACCCTGGGGGGGAAACAGAAACACTGGACTACGTATTAGAGGTGTTTTCTTCTAGATTTTATTACTTACAGACACAAAGCTTTATGTCGATTTGAAAAAATGTTTCTCCACTTTATTAAACTTGGGACTCCTTCAAGAAAATGTCACCGAACAGAATAAAATCTGTCACTGGCACAATTGCCTCTGTTATTGTATGGGGAAAGATCAAAATAGCAATGTCAGCTATTAAAAAGAGCAAAATTCATTCCATTTACGTTTTTTATTGTTTGCTAAGTGAGTTCAGTTGTAACCAAAAGAGATGGAGGAGGAACAATACGTTGTTTTCCTCATTTTTTTCCCAATGCTTGGCATTTGGGGTTCATTTGGGCCTTGAGAAAAGTGCTCAAGAAAAAGTGCTCACTCGGACCTTGAGGAAAGTGCTCAAAGCAACTGGGCAGGACTGCCCATTTCGCCATGTTCCATTTGGCTGTGATCCCAATCTAATGCCTTATAAAATATATCTTTCTCTGGAACATATGATTCTCCTTTACATTAAATACACAAGAATGGATTAAGAAGATGTGAGATATATATATATATATATACATATATATATATATATATACAGACACACACACACATATATGTATATATATATATATATATACACATACAATGGAATATTACTCAGCCATTAGAAAGGATAAATATTTACCACTTGCACTGATGTGGCTGGAACTGGGGTGGATCATGAAATAAGTGAGTTGGAGAAAGACAATTATTATATGGTTCCATTCATATGTAGAATATAGGAAACAGCACAGAGGATCATAGGGGAAGGGAGGGAAAACTGAAGTCATCAGAGAGGGAGGAAAACCATGATTCTTGACTCTGGGAAATAAACTGAGGAGGGAAATAAACCAATAAACTGGTTGCTGGAGGGGAGGTGGGTGGGGTGATGGGGTAACTGGGTGACGGGCATTAAGGAGGGCACGTGATGTGATGAGCACTGGGTGTTACCTGAAACAGATGAATTGTTGAACACCGCATCTGAGACTAATGATGTACTCTAAGTTGGCTAATTGAATTGAAATTTAAAAAAAGAGAAGAAATAAAAGAAAAAGAAATAAATACACAAGAAAGAGGTCTAATTAAAGGAAGACATTTTACCAAGCTAATTGTTTTTGAAAACGCTACATTTCAGAGGGGTTGTATTCACCAACTAAATCAAACAAAACAGCAGTCTTTGATAGATTTTTGGAGTTTCTTGAGATACCATTAAAAGTCATTTTTTGATATATGAAACATTTAATGAGAATCTCTTTTCACAAACTCCAGCATGAAGAAATATAACTTTGTACATGTTCCATAACTCAAATTCATTTCTGACTCTGAGCTTTCTTTCCGCTATACTTCTGGCTGGGAGAAGGGCTTAAGGAGAGCCAAGATGTGTGTGTGTGTAGGACTGATTACTGATAAAAGGTTTGAAATTACAGCTCTACTTGCTTAATTTTAGATAAAATTTAAAAATCAATATCTTGATTTTGCTGAAATTGCTTTAAAATCTCTTCTTTCATTCCTATCAATATGCTTTTGTGAGATTCATTTTTCTACTATGAAAGCAAAATATATAAATTATTAAGTTATCTATTATCCTTCGTGAGGATCATTTGATGGCAAAGTGGCTGTGATATAAATCACTCAGCAAGAAGCCAGCTCATTTAGTCACATTAGAACTTAAAAAACTAATGTACACGAGGTTTGTTCTAAGTGCATACAGATGTTTAAAATGGATTATTCGCTCACTAATTCTTTTATTATGATTATAGAAAACAGAAATTTACAAGTATAATTGCAATTCTGTTTGAATCACTTATACCCACTCTTTTAATGAGCAACATTTATTGTTTTTGTGATTTTTTCTTTTTCTCTCAGTTTGTTATGACCACAATCACTAAACTTTAATTTTACATCTGTTGAATCTAATAATAATAAAAAATTGGTCATATATTTTATGTTTTACATTTAATTTTTCCAGTAATTAACATTATTTGTATTCACAAAAGTATTGATCTGTGATGATAAAGGTAAAAAACGAAAACTCTAGTTCTTCATCACAAATAGTTTGAGAACTTACAAAGAACTCAGATTACCTTATGCCCTAAGTTTTTTGTGTTTTTCCCCCCAAATACTTTTATTTTATTTTTTCAGTGTTCCAAGATTCATTGTTCATGCACCAGACCCAGTGCTCCATGCAATATGTGCCCTCCTCAATACCCATCACCAGGCTCACCCAACACCTCACCCCCTGCCCTATAAAACCCTCAGTCTGTTGCTCAGAGTCCACAGTCTCTCATGGTTCATCTCCCCATCCAATTTCCCCCAATTCACCCTGCCCTTCCCTCTCACAATGTCCTCCATGTTTTTCCCTTCTCCACATGTAAGTGAGACCATATGATAACTGAGTCTCTCTGTTTGACTTATTTCACTCAGCATAATCTCTTCCAGGCCTGTCCATGTTGATACAAAAGTTGAGTATTCATCCTTTCTGATGGAGACATAATATTCCATTGTATATATGGTCCGTATCTTCTTTATCCATTCATCTGTCAAAAGGCATCTTGGCTCTTTCCACAGTTTGGCGATTGTGACCATTGCTGCTATGAACATTGGGGTACATGTGGCCCTTTCTTTGTACTGCATCTGCTTCTTTGGGGCAAATACCCAGTAGTGCGATGGCAGGGTCATAGGGTAGCTCTATTTTTAATTTCTTGAGGAATCTCCACACTGTTTTTCAAAGTGGCTGCACCAACTTGCATTCCCACCAACAGTGGAGGAGGGTTCCCCTTTCTTCACATCCTCTCCAACATTTGTTGTTTACTGTCTTATTGATTTTGGCCATTCTAACTGGTGTGAGGTGGTATCTCAGTGTGGTTCTGATTTGAATCTCCCTGATGGCTAAAGATGAGCCATCTTTAGCCATCAGACACATTTTTTCATGTGTCTGTTAGCCATTTGTATGTCTTCTTTAGAGAAGTGTCTTTTCATGTCTTCTGCCCATTTTTTGAACGACAGATTGGACCAAATGGATCTCATAGATATATACAGAACATTCCACCCTAATACAACAGAATATTCATTCTTCTCGAGTGCACATGGAACTTTCTCCAAAATTGCCCTAAGTTTTATAAAGTCATTTTCTCCTTCCCTGAAAGAGCTGCTGCTTCAGAAAGCAGGCTGCCCCAGAAATCCCTGGGATAGCTTAGTCTGGTCCTTCATAGCTCAGAGAGAGAAGGGAAGTAGGTATGGTACCCTAGGTACTTAGCAGTTATTTCTGATAAAAATTATCATAAATTCTGATAAAAACTAATTGCTAGCATTTGACTTCCATAACGGTCTGTCCACTCCCCTGGGCCCTGCTCTTTCCAAGGCACCATACTGTCTCCTGAAGGAGGCAGAATTTATTTATTCAAGAAATATTTACTGAGCAAGTATTTTCTGCCTGACTTGCTGAGCATTGAGAAGCCGGTAGTAATTAAAACAGACAAAAATCCCTGCCTTTATGGAATTTGCATTCTAGAGGAAGGGGTAAGATTTGGTGATAACTGTGTCATTACACCTGAAGTTAGGTTTTTCTGGGATGCTTATGTTTCAATTTCATGTTTTCCTGTTAAAAACAAGTGCATAAGAGAAGACATTTTGCCCCAGTTCATAGATAGAGTTAACAGAATTCACTTTCTCAATGTCATAAATTTTACCCAAATTTTTCTTAAAGCTTCAATACCAGACTCTAAGATGGAAACTGATCACATGCTAACATATTTTGTTATTTTAAGATGAATGTGTTCATATTTTAGTTTGCTCCATCAAGAACATATGAACTTCAGGTGTCTCACCTCCAAGGACAAATTTGAGAACAATCATATTCTCAAGAGTATATATACAGACAAAAATGAACTGTTATCCTTCCCGCAGGTCAGTCTTAAAAGACGAGTAAGCTTATTTCTAAAGGGTTGGTGGGTCAATACTTTGCAGATTTATAGAAATATTTAGTTTCCCAGAACCATGAAGTACTGATATCCGATAAACAGCTTATCGAAAGCCATCCTAAAAAGCCTGGGAAAATTAGGAGGACATGAAGAACAAAACACAGTGGGTAATCAACATAGTTTAAAATGTTAGCCTAACTGGAAATCAGAGAAATGCAAATTAAGACAACAGCAAAATACCATTTTTCACCTATTCAATGCCAAAGCTTTAAAACAACACAAACTGAGGGTCTTGGAGGGGAGGGGGTGGAGGGGTGGGTGAGCCTGGTGGTGGGTATTGAGGAGGGCATGTATTGCATGGAGCACTGGATTTGGTGCATGAACAATGAATCTTGGAACACTGAAAAAATAAAATTGAATTTTAAAAATAGAATAAAATAAAACAACAATGAATGGTATTCAGTGCTGGAGAGAATGATGAAGTGGTCACTCTTCTGTGCTACTTTCAGGAGAATAAAATGGATGCAACTTTTCACAAAACCTTGTCCATTAATAGTTTTAAGTAAATGCATGATCTTTGCTCCAATCAATACATTTCTGGAAATCTTTTAAGACTCAGAAATGTAGAGAAAGAGTCATGCAAAAAAAAAAAAACAAAAAAAAACATTATGTGTGGTACAATTTGCATCAGTAAAAAAAGTGTAATCTAAAGTTTTCATAAAAATGAAATCGATAGGTATGTTGAGATCCACATGATTTAAATTAGACAGCCATAAACTGTTCATAAAGTTAAGGGGTAAAAGTAAAACCATAGTATCATGTCAAGCAGAGGGAAATATATATTTATTAAAAGAATACAAAACGGTGCACAGCACCCTTACTATAGTTGACAGCACTGTATCCTCTACATGAAAGTACCAATGAGTTGATTAATGTGCTTATCAACTTTGTTGTGATAATCATTTCACAATATATATGTGTATCACGTCATTGTGTAGAATACTTAAACCTACACAATGTTATTTGTCAATTAGATCTATATAAAGCTGGAAACAGAACAAAACAAAAAAAGTACAAAAAAGAACCCCACTGAAATTTTAAGCATCATATTTTCTGGATGGTAGCATTATGGCCAGTTTCCTGTTTTGTTTTATTTTTTTCTATTTTTCTAAATTAGCCTAATTTTTTCATAATTATAATATATTACTATGATCATTAAAACTTTTTTGGGAAAAGTCCAAGTATAAACCATTTTACAATTGTCAGTTCTTTTTTTTTTTTTTTAAGATTTTACTTATGTATTTGACAGAGAGAGAGAGATCACAAGCAGGCAGAGAGGCAGGCAGAGAGAGAGGGGGAAGCAGGCTCCCTGCTGAGCAGAGAACCCAATGTGGGGCTCGATCCCAGGACCCTGAGATCTTGACCTGAGTGAAAGGCAGAGGCTTAAACCCAATGAGTGACCTAGACGCCCCTATAATTGTCAGTTCCTTAAAGATTTCCCCAGTTGGGACTTACTTTTACATGATTTAAGACACTTTCAGCTCATAGCCAAAGAAAGAAGCTGTAAGAGCAAGCAGGCACATACACACACAGGGAAAAATCTGGGAGTGCCAACAACTCCACCCACCAGTCACTCATTCCATGAGCAAATGCCTTAGAGAAAGGAGATGGAAACATTGAGCTTGAACAGTAAGGCTCATTGCTTGTGTGTCTCACTTTGTGTTTAAAGAAATACTTTTCAGTTATACATTATTGGGAACGTGGTACATTTGTGCAAACACATAAACACACTGCACACAAAGTCCTATGTACCAAGAGGTTTTAATCTCAGTGCTATGACATTTTGGACCAGGTAATTCTTTGTTGGGGAGCTCTCCTGCGTATTGTAGGATGTTTTGAGGTATCCATGGGTTCTACTCACTAGATGTCAATAACAGTCCCAACCCTAGGCATGATGATAAACTCCTAGGCATGATGATAAACTCCTAGGTATGATGATAAACCCCTAAGCATGATGATAAAGTACTGTTTCCAGATACTGCTCAATGTTCTGTGGGGCAGGAGGGCTCCTTCCCAACTGGGAACTACTGATGTGCTCTGTATTCTATGCTATACAGAGATGCACCTGCAAGCATGGGCATGACTGTGCCCCCAACGTATGTCCAATCAGGGCGTCCATTTTATGGGTCA
>JAQQSY010007936.1:0-10157 GCA_028646535.1 Procyon lotor | reverse complement strand
TTTTTTTTTTTTTTAAAGATTTTATTTATTTGACAGCGAGAAACACAGCGAGAGAGGGGACACAAGCAGAGGGAATGGTAGCGGGAGAAGCAGGCTTCCCGCAGAGCAGGGAGCCCGATGCGGGGCTCGATCCCAGGACGCTGGGATCTGACCTGGGCCGAAGGCAGACGCTTAACGACTGAGCCACCCAGGCGCCCCTCTGTACATTGATTTTATATTCTGCCACTTCTGAATTTCTGTATGAATTCTAGCGGTTTTGGGGTAAAGCCTTTTGGGCTTTCCAGATAAAGTATTATATCATCTGCAAAGAGTGAGAGTTTGACTTCTTTGCCAGTTCAGGTGCTTTTTATTTCTTTTTGTTGTCTGCTAGCTGAGGCTAGGACTTCTGGTACTTTGGTGATAGTGGACATCCCTGCCATGTTCCTGACCTTAGGGGGAAAGCTCCCAGTTTTTCCCCATTGAGAATGATATTTGCTGTGGGTTTTTCATAGATGACTTTTATAATATTGAAATATGTACCCTCTATCCCTACACTGTGGAGAGTTTTAATCAAGAAAGGATGCTGTTCTTTCTTTTATTAATGTAGTATATCACATTGGTTGATTTGCAGATGTTGAACCAACCTTGCAGCTCATCAATAAATCCCACTTGGGCGTGGTGAATAATCCTTTTAATGTACTGTTGGATCCTATTGGCTAATACTTTGATGAGAATTTTTCATCCGTGTTCATTAAGGATATTGGTCTGTGATTCTCCTTTTTGATGGGGTATTTGGTTTTGAGATCAAGGTAATGCTGGCCTCATAAAATGAGTTTAGAAGTTTTCCTTTCCTTTCTATTTTTTGGAACATTTTCAGGAGAATAGGTATTGATTCTTCTTTAAATATTTGGTAGAATTCCCCTGGGAAACCATCTGGCCCTGGGCTCTTGTTTATTGGGAGATTTTTGATTCAGTTTCCTTGATGGTTATGGGTCTGTTCAGATTTTCTATTTCTTCCTGGTTCAGTTTTGGTAGTTAGTACTTCTTTAGGAATGCATCCATGTCTTCTAGTTGTCTAATTTGTTAACATATAGTTGCTTATAATATATTCTTATAATTGTTTGTATTTCATTGATGTTGGTTGTGATCTCTCCTCTTTCATTCATGATTTTATTAATTTGGGTCCTTTCTCTTTTCTTTTTGATAAGTCTGGCCAGGGGTTTATCAGTCTTATTAAATAAGTCTTTCAAAGAACCAGCTCCTAGTTTTGTTCATCTCTTCTGTTCTTTTGGTTTCTGTTTCATTGATGTCTGCTCTGAACTTTATTATTTCTTTTCTTCTGCTGGGCTTAGGCTTTATTTGCTTTTCTTTCTCCAGCTCCTTTAGGTGTAGGGTTAGGTTGTGTATTTGAAACCTTTCTGTTTCTTGAGAAAGACCTGTATTGCTATATACTTCCCTTTTAGGACCACCATTGCTACATACCAAAGATTTTCGAACAGTTGTGTTTTCTTTCTTTCTCTTTCTTTCTTCCTTTCTTCCTTTCTTCCTTTCTCTTCTTTCTCTTCTTTCTAAAAAGATTTTATTTATTTGACAGAGAGAGACACAGCAGGAGAGGGACACAAGCCGGGGGGTGGGAAAGGGAGTAGCATGCTTCCCGCCGATTGGGGAGCACGATGAGGGGCTCAATCCCAGGACCCTGGGATCATGACCTGAGCCAGCCAGGTGCCCCAGAACTGTTGTGTTCTCATTTTCATTTGTTTCCATGAATTTAAAAAATTTTTTAATTTCCTATTTGACCCATTCATTCTTTAGTAGGATGTTCTTTAGCCTCCATGTATTTGAGTTCTTTCCAATTGTTCTCTTGTGATTGAGTTTGAGTTTCAAAGCACTGTGGTCTGAAAATATGCAGGAAATGATCCCAATCTTTTGGTACCAGTTGAGACCTGGTTTTTGATCCAGGATGTGATCTGTTCTGGGAAATGTTACATGTGCTCTAGAGAGAAATGTGTATTCTGTTGTTTTGGGACAGAATGTTTTGAATATATCTGTGATGTCCATCTGGTCCATCGTGTCATTTAAAGCCCTTATTTCCTTATTGATCTTTTGCCTAGATGATCTGTCCATTTCAGTGAGGGGGGTGTTAAAGTTCCCTACTATTATTGTATTATTGTCAATGTGTTTCTTTGATTTTGTTATTAATTGGCTTATATAATTTGCTGTTCCCATGTTAGGGGCATAAATATTTACAGTTGTTAGATCTTGTTGGATAGACCGTTTAAGTATGATATAATATTTTTCCTCATCTCTATTTAGAGTCTTTGGCTTAAAATCTAATTTGGCTAATATAAGGATTGCCACCCCAGCTTTCTTTTGATGTCCATTAGCATGGTAAATGGTTTCCACCTCCTTACTTTAAATGTCTTTGGGTCTAAAATGAGTCTCTTGGAGACAGCATATCAATGGATCTTGTTTTTTATCCATTCTGATACCCTGTGTCTTTTGATTCGTGCATTTAGCCCGATTATGTTCAGGGTAACTATTGAAACGTATGAATATAGTGCCATTGTATTGCCTGTAAGGTGACTGTTACTCTAAATTGTCTCTATTCCTTTCTGGTCTAGGTTACTTTTAGGCTTTCTCTCTCTTATTTTTTTATTTTATTTTATTTTATTTTTATTTTATTTTATTTTATTTTATTTTTTTTATTTTTATTTTTTTTTAATTTGACAGAGAGGAGAGAGATCACAAGTAGGCAGAAAGGCAGGCAGAGAGAGAGGGAAGCAGACTCCCTGTTGAGCAGAGAGCCCGATGTCAGGCTTGATTCCAGGACCCTGAGATCATGACCTGAGCTGAAGGCAGAGGCTTTAACCCACTGAGCCACCTAGGCTTTCTTTTTGCTTATAGGACCCCTTTCAATATTTCTTGTAGGGCTGATTTGGTGATCACAAATTCTTTTAGTTTTTGTTTGTCCTGGAAGCTTTTTCTCTCTCCTCCTATATTCAGCCTAGCTGGATATAGTATTCTTGGCTGCATATTTTTCTCATTTAGCCCTGAATATATCATGCCAGTCCTTTCTGGCCTGCCAGGTCTCTGTTTCTAGGCCAATCTAGTGTTTTATCATTGTAGTTATAGACCTCTTGTCCCAAGCTGTTTTCAGGATTTTCTTTTTGTCTCTGAGATTTGTAAGTTTTACTATTAGATATGAGGGTGTTGACCTATTTTTATTGATTTTGAGGGGGGTTCTCTGTGCCTCCTGGATTTTGATGCCTGTTTCCTTCCCCAAATTAGGGAAGTTCTCTGCTAGAATTTGCTCCAATATACCTTCTGCCCCTCTCTTTCTTCTTCTTGGATCCCTGTTATTCTAATATTGTTTCTCCTTATGGTATCACTTATCTCTTGAATTTTCCCCTCGTAATCCAGTAGTTGTTTATCTCTTTTTTTCTCAGCTTCTTCATTTCTCTATCATTTGTTTTCTATATCACTCTCTCATGCCTCATTTATCTTAGCAGTTAGAGTCTCCATTTTTCATTACACCTTATTAATAGCCTTTTTAATTTCAACTTGATTAGATTTTATTTCTCCAGAAAGGAATTCTCTAGTATCATCTATGCTTTCTTCAAACCCAGCTAGTATCTTTATAATTGTCATTTTGAACTCTAGTTCTGACATCTTACTAATGTCCATGTTGGTTAGGTTCCTGGCAGTTGATAATTCTTGTTCTTTTCTTTGAGGTGAGTTTTTCCATTTTGTTGTTTGTCCAGAGAGGAATACATGAATGAGAGAACAAAATGCCAAAAGGGTAACAATGACCCCAGGAAAATATACACTAAACAAATCAGAAGAGACCTGAAACCGGAGGGAAAAGAAAGAAAGAAAAAGTAAAAGAATATGATCATTCTGGTGAATGAACAGAGCCACCCACTAGACTTTGGGTGTATTTTTGTCTGTTAGAAGAAACTGTCTCCCAAAATTTTAAAGAAAGAAAAACATACGTATACACACAAAAATAAGGGTAAATACAATGAAGGGATGGTATATGACTGTGAAGATGAAAATTTAAAAAGATTTTAGAAAAGCAATTGATAAGAAGTTGGTTGAGAAAAAGAAAAAAGAAAAAGAGAATGTGATCATGAGGGTGAATAGAAAAAAGCCATATACTAGATTTAGGGTATATTTTGGTCTTTTAGAAGAAGCTGCAGCCCAAAATTTTAAAGACAGAAAAACGTATGTATATACAAAAAATAAGGTTATATACAGTGAAGGAAAAGAATATGACTGTAAAAATGAAAAAAAAAAATTTTAAAGGGAATTGATTAGATAAGTTGGTTGAAAAAAGGAAAGAAGAGGAGCCCTGGGTAGCTCAGTCATTAGGTGTCTGCCTTTGGCTCAGGTCATGATCCCAGGGTCCTGGGATTGAGCCCTATGTTGAGCTCCCTGCTTGGTGAGAGGCCTGCTTCTCCCACTCCCTCTCCCTCTCCCACACCCCATGCTCTCTCGCTGTCTCTCTCTCTCTGCCAAATAAATAAATAAAATCTTAAAAAAAAAGAAAAATTCAAAAAAGAGAAACAAATAGAAAAAGAAAAAAAATAAAGAAAATTTAAAAAATTAACTTTGAAAGACTAAAGAATCATGGGAAAAAAAGCCATGAGTTCTATGTGCTGTATTCCCCTAGTGCTGGAGTTTTATGGTTCTCATTGATCAGTAAACTTAGTCTTGGCCTTCTGTTCTTCCTGATCTTCTGGAGGAGTGATTCTCAAATGTCTTTGCTTCAGGGGGAATTGCACCACCCTTTCCAGGGGCCACACTAAGTAATCTGCCTGGGTTTCTCTGAAGGCTTTCCATACATCTTTAGGAGATGAGAATGAAAATTAAGGCCTCCCAATATCTGGCTCTGGAGAAGCCGAGAGTTTGAGGCCCCACTCTTCAGTGCACCCTCAGAGAAAAGCAGTCAATCACTCCTGTCTTCCTGGTCTTCAGCTGCACTCTGTGCTTACCTGGCCTGTGACTGAGCATTTCTATGTCTGGCACACGACCCTCTTTGGAGTCTCTGGACCCAGTAGATTTCTGAGGTGAGCTCCCGTACCGCTCCTCCCAGGAGGAAATCTCCCACTCCCACTTTTGAAGAGCAGTGGCCTGACTATGCTTTGGATCACAGTTTATGGCAGCCCCGACCTGAGAGCTCACTCCTGGGCTCACTCTTTGTAGCTGGCTTCCCCACTCAGATACCTGGGAGCTTTGCTGCACTCAGGCATCCTCAGTCTTTTTGTGGCCCCAAGGGTCCTGAGACCACGCTCTGCCAGCAAGGGTTCTGCTCCCCGTATAGCCACTGGAATAATTAATGTCCCTCACTGGAGCAGACTTCTAAAAGTTCTGATTTTATACTCCACTGCTCTATCACTTGCCAGTAGCCAGCTGACAAAGTCTACCCGCCCCCCCCAGTCCGTCTTCCCATATATTGCCTCAGATTCACTTCTCCGCATGTCCTACCTTACAGAAAGTGGTTGCTTTTCTGTTCATAGAGTTGCTTCTATTCTTTTCTTTGATCTCCTGTTGAGTCTGTAAGTGTTCAGAGTAGTTTGGTAACTATCTAGGTGAATTCCTGACATTAGATGAAATTTAGAAGGTCTCCTACTCCCTTGCCATCTCGCTAGCCCCTCCTAGAATATATATATAATAATCTTTTTTGGGGGCGCCTGGGTGGCTCAGTCGTTAAGCGTCTGCCTTCGGCTCAGGTCATGATCCCAGGGTCCTGGGATCGAGCCCCACATTGGGCTCCTTGCTCGGCAGGAAGCCTGCTTCTCCCGCTACCATTCCCTCTGCTTGTGTTCCCTCTCTAGCTGTGTTTCTCTCTGTCAAATAAATAAAATCTTCAAAAAAAAAAAAAAAAAATCTTTTTTGGATCTCTGATTTTTAGTCTTTTATTAACTTCTGAAAATTCCCAATTTTGTTTTATTAGGACTTTTATTTTTAGTTTTAGGTTTGCAGCAAAATTGAGGGGAAGAGACAGTGATTTTCCATTTACTTCTTACTTCATACATGTATAGCTGCCTCCATCAGGGTGGAACATTTGTTACAACTGATGAACATGGATTGACATGTTATATGTCAATAGTCTATAGTTTACATTGGGGTTTACTTTTGGTGTTATCCATTCTGTGGGTTTTGATAAATATATAATGACATGTATCTGTCGTTATGGTATCATACATTTTCACTGTCCTAAAAATCCTTTGTGCCTTCCTTATTCATCCTGCCCCCTCCTAATCTCTTATAAACACTAATCTTTTTACTATCTCCATAGTGTTGCCTTTTCCAGAATATCATATAAGTTGGAATCCTACAGTATGAAACCTTTTCTCATTGAATTCTTTCACTTAATAATATGTGTTTAAGGTTCTGGGTCTTTTCATGTTTTGGTAGATCATTTCTTTTTTTCTTCCTTTTTTTTTTTTTAATTTTATTTACTTATTTGACAGAGAGATCACAAGTAGGCAGAGAGCCAGGCAGAAGGAGAAGGGAAGCAGGCTCCCCGCTGAGCAGAGAGCCCAATATGGGGCTTAATCTCAGGACCCTGAGATCATGACCTGAGCCGAAGGCAGAGGCTTAAACCCACTGAGCCACCCAGGTGCCCCTAGATCATTTCTTTTTACAGGTGAATAATATTTCATTTTCTGAATAACATTGTTTATTCACTCACCTACTGAGGGTCATTTTGGTTGCTTCCAAGTTTTAGCAGTTAAGACTAAAGCTTCTGTGTGCATTTGTGTGCATCTCTTTTGGGTAAATAACCAAAGATCATGATTCCTGGATTGTACGGTAAGATTATGTTTGGTTTTGTAAATCGCCAAACTGTCTTCCAGAGTGTCTGTGTCATTTTGTGTTTCCAGCAGCAATGAATGAGGGTTCATATTGCTCCACATCCTCACCAGCATTTGATATTTTCAGTGTTCCAGTATTTGGTCATTTTAGTAGGTGAATAGTTAATATCTCATTGTTGTTTTAAGTTGCATTTCCCTGATGACATATGTGGAATATCTTTTCATATGCTTATTTGCTATCTGTATATCTTAGTGAAGTATCTGGTATGGTCTTTGGCTCAGTTTTTGTTTGGCTTGTTTTCTCATTGTTGAGTTTTAAAAGTTTTTTGTATATTTTGGATAACATTCCTTTATCAGATGTATCTTTGGCAAATATTTTTTCCCAGTCTGGCTTGTCTTCTCATTCTCTTGAAATTGCCCTTTGCAGAGCTTGAATTTTTAATTTTAATGAAGTTTAGTTTATCAATTACTTCTTTCATGGGTTATGCTTTTGGTGTTATGTCTAAAAAGTCATTGCCATACTGAATTTCATCCAGATTTTCTATTATGTTATCTTCTAGGAGTTTTATAGATTTCTGTTTAATATTTTGGTCTATGATCGATTTTGAGTTAATTTGGGTAAGTGTTAGGCCATTGTTTAGATTCATTTTATGGATATCCAGTTTTTCCAGCAACATTTACTGAAAATACTCTATTTGCTTCATTGTATTGCCTTTGCTCCTTTGTCAAAGATTAGATGACTATATGGGTGTATTTCTCCAGTCTCTATTCTGTTTCATTGAACTATTTGGGTTTTTGCTAATACTACCTTGTTTTTGATTACTGTAGGTTTATATAGTAAGTTTTTTTTTTTTTTTTTTAAGATTGTATTTATTTATTTGACAGAGAGAGATCACAAGTAGGCAGAGAGGCAGGCAAAGGGAGGGGGGGAAGCAGGCTTCCTGCTGAGCAGAGAGCCTGAAGCCGGGCTCAATCCCAGGATTCTGGGATCATGACCTGAGCCAAAGGCAGAGGATTTAACCCACTGAGCCACCCAGGTGCCTCCAAAGTAAGTTTTGAAGTTGGCTGGCATCAGTCCTCCATCTTTTGTTCTCTTTACATGTTATGGTGGCTATTCTGCATCTTTTACCTTCTTCATAAAAACTTTAGAATGAGTTTGTTGATATCTGCAATATGATTTGCTGGGATTTTGATTGGGATTACATTGAATCTGCAGATCAGTTTGGGAATAACTGACATCCTGACAGTGTCCATGAACGTGGACCATCTCTTCATTTATTTCTTCTTTGATTTTATTCTTCAGAGACTTAATAATTTTCCTCATATAGATCTTATACATTATTTTGTTAGATGTGTACCTAAATTATAAGTATTCATTTTGGGGATGCTAATGTAAATTGTATTTTGTTGTAAATTTCAAATTACACTTGCTCATTGCCAGTATATGGGAATGTGGTTAACTTTTGTATATTAACCTTATATCCTGTAACCTTTCTATAATTGCTTACTAGTTCCAGGAGTTTTTTGTTAGTTCCTTTTGATACTCTACATAGATGATCATGTTATCTGTGAACAAAGACAGTTTTATTTCTTCCCATCTGTATATATTTCCTTTTGTTGTTATTGCACTAGTTAGTATGTCCACTGTGATGTAGAAAAGGAATGGTGAGAGTTGACATCCTTGCCTTTTTCTTGTTCTTAGTGCAAACGCTTTGAGTTCTTACCATTAAATCTGATTTTAGCTGTATGTTTTTTGTAGATTTTTTTAATCAGGTTGAAGAAGTTCCCCTCTATTCCTAATTTGTTGAGAGTTTTTATCATGAATGGTGTTTGATTTTGTGCAGTGCTTTTTCTGCACCTATTGCTATGATCATGTGATTTTTCTTTTTTATCCTGTTGATGTGTTGGTAACATTCACTTTTGAGTGTTGAACCAGTAATGCATATCTGGGATAAATCTGAGTTGGTTGTGGTGTATAATTCTTTTTGTGCATTGTTGGATTTGATTTGCCAATGTTTTGTTAAGAATTTTGGCATCTGGCATGCCTTGGTGGCTCAGTTGGTTAAGCGTCTGCTTTCAGCTTAGGTCATGATCCCGGGATCCTGGGATTGAGTCTCACATCTGGCTCCTTGCTTGGCAGGGAGTCTGTTTCTCCCTCTGCCTGCCGTTTCCCCTGTTTGTACTCTCTCTCTGTGTCAAATAAATAAAATAAAATAAAATAAAGAATTTTTGCATCTGTGTTCATGAAAGATATTGGTCTGTAGTTTTCTCGTAATATTTATGATAACTTTGGTGTTAGGGTTAATGACGGTCTTATAGATTGAATTAGGAAGTGTGACCTCTTCTATCCTCTGAAACAGATTATAGAGAATTTGTGTTATTTCTTACTTAAATGTTTAGTAGAATTCACCAGTGAACCTATCTGGGCCTGATGCTTTCTGTTTTTGGAAGGTTATTAATTATGGGTTCTATTTTTAAGTAGATATAAATCTATTGAGATCATCGGTTTCTTCTAGTGTCAATTTGGGCAGATTTTGTCTTTCAAAGAATTGGTCCATTTCATGTAGCCAGATTTGTGAGTATGGAGTTGTTTGTAGTATTCCTTACCTGTTTTTTTTTTTGTTTTTTTTTTTTTAAGATTTTATTTATTTGACAGCGAGAAACACAGTGAGAGAGGGAACACAACCAGAGGGAATGGCAGCGGGAGAAGCAGGCTTCCCGCCGAGCAGGGAACCCGATGCGGGGCTCTATCTCAGGACCCTGGGATCATGACCTGAGCCGAAGGCAAACGCTTAACGACTGAGCCACCCAGGCGCCCCTTTACCTGTTTTTTTTAAATGTCCGCAAGATGTGTGGTGATGTCGCCTTTGATTTCTTTTTTTTTCTTCCTTTTTAAAAAAAAAAAAAAAAAATTATTTATTTATTTGACAGAGAGATCACAAGTAGGCAGAGAGGCAGGCAGAGGAGCTCTCAGCAGAGAGCCTGATGTGGGGCTTGATCCCAGGACCCTGAGATCATGAACTGAGCCAAAGGCAGAGGCTTTAACCCACTGAGCCATCCAGGCGCTCTTGTCTTTCACTTTTGAAGAATAAATCACAGGGTAATGGAATTCTGTGTTGGTGGGTTTTTTTCTTTCAACACTAAACATTTCACTCCACTCTTTTTTTGCTTGTGTGGTTTCTGAGAAGTCAGATGTAATGCTTATCTTTTTAAAAAATTTTATTTTTTTAATTAAAGTTTTTAAAATTTAAATTCAATTAATTAACATATTATTGGTTTCGGAGGTAGAGGTCAGTGGCTCATCAGTCTTATAGAACACCCAATGCCTTCCTTAATGTCTAGCACCAGTTACACCATCCC
>JAQQSY010007935.1:0-10159 GCA_028646535.1 Procyon lotor | reverse complement strand
TCCCTTTCTGACATACTCTTAATGTCCATGTCTAATAGTTCTGAGGGAGAGGGTGCAGTCTCTGGGTTCTTCCTCTGTTGGGTGTTCCTCCTCCCAGTCATTTTGATGTGATGTGGATGAGAGGATGTATAGTTGGATATTTAGCCCACAATCCAGGCAGGGTGCACTCTGGAAGGTTTAGGAGCAATTGGGATTCACCACCAAAAAGAAAGAATAAGAATAAAAAAGATAGAGAGAAACAGAAAAAGAGGGAATTTCAGCCAGAATGGGCCCCAACAATAAGATTTATGAAGTATGCAGACCAAAATGAACAAACATATAGACTGATAAAAGTAGATGACAAGAAATAAAAGAACCTAGTCAGAATGAACCCCAGGAATGAGATTTTATATAATACCAGAACAAAAGCAAATAGTTAGAAACACTGACAGAAGGATAAGATGGGAGGGTGGTTATAACTCCTCATGTGTGAGGAAGGTTATTTCAGATTTTCTTGGTTTTATCGTTTTATTAAGCCTCTAGTTGTAATGTTAAGTAGTTTAAAAAAATAAAAACAAAAAGCAAAATCAAACCAAGAAATGTGAAAACAATTGAATAAAAAAAAAGAGAGAATAGAAAAGAAAAAAAAAAACTTGTATCTATGAAATATACAGGTTTGAGGGTGTTATCAGGCACTTAATATATAGATTTCCCCTAATGTTGGGGATTTAAAGTCTTATGGTGACCCTGTGGTTATATTCCTTTTGGTTTTTGGGTTTTTTTTTTTTTGACTTGTCTTCTGGGGGCGGGCCTGGCCAATTGTTTTCCAGTCAATCTTGCTTGGGTTGAGTCACCCTGCCCCCCAATCAAGGGGCAGAGCTCTGTGGAACCTGGTTTCTCAGTCTTTTGCTCTCTGAAGGCTCTTGGCTTTTTGTAGCTTTTTCTCCTTTTTAGATAGTCTAAGTGAGGAATCTGCCTGTCTGTACCCAGACCGCCCCATCACAGAGAAGCTGCAGTCTGCTCCCCTCTGGGTGGTCCTGAAGGGACATCCCCTCCACAAATCTCCCAGCGCAGACTGTCCCAGGTGTTGCACACTCAGCAGTTCTCCCCTGCTCTCGAGGCTCCAGGCTCTGCCGGGCTGTGGCCAGATTTTTGCCAAGATTAGTGCACCAGCCAAGCAGTTCTTGCCTTGGTGGTGCACCATCTAGAGAGTGCTGTACATGGAGAAAAGCTTATGGCTCCGGGACCACAGTAGACTCTTTAAGGTGCTTTCAGGAGCGCACGCACCCGGCCCAAAGAATGGTGTAGGGAGTGGAAAACTGCAGGTTCGGACGCCCCCCACTCTAGTCTCTCTTTGAGGCGAGTGGTGTCCTTCCTGGGAGTGTGGGCCCAGACTTGTGCCCACGACCACTCCCTTCCACTTGCTGCTCCTCAGAACCTTATGCTCTTTTTAAGTCTTTTTAACCGGGATCTAAGTTATTGCTGCTCAGCAACCACCCGGTGCTTTCCTTTGGGGTATTACTGTCCTTACACTGCTTCTGGTAGGTCCCTCCCCCTTTTGTTTATCCTTCAATACCATTTCAAGTGTTCCCGCCTTGCTTTACCTCTCTGCTGCTGTCTTCTGCTCCCATAGAGATCCAGAAGTGAAAAATCTTGCTCCTCAGGCTGATTTCATGGGTGTTCAGCGTGGTCTGGCAGATATCCAGCTCACTTTTGGGGACAGGTGGCAACAGGATCTCCTACCTCTCTGCCATCTTGCCTCTCCCCCAAAATACAATGTTCTGAATTTAGAGGTTTTCTTAATTGCATTTGTGTATTTTGTTCATTGATAGTGTATAGAAACTCAATTGTTATTGTATATTGATATTGTATCCTGCAAATTTGCTGAACTCACAATTTTTTTAATTTAAATTCAATTAGCCAACATATGGAACATCATTAGTTCAGATGTAGAGTTCAGTAGTTCACCAGTAGTTCACCAATGCTTATCACATCATATAGCCTCTTTAATGCCCATCATCCAGTTACCACATCCCCCCAACCACCTTCCCTCCAGTAACCCTCAGTTTCTTTCCCATGGTTAAGAGTCTTTCATGTTTTACCTCCCTCTCTGATTTCTTCCCATTCTGCTTTTCCCTCCCTTCCCCTATGATCCACTGCACTGTTTCTTATATTCCTCATTTCTCTGATTAACTTATTTCTCTCTGCATAATACTGTCCAGTCCTATCCACATCAATGTAAATGGTAAGATTTCATCCTTTCTGAGGGCTGAGTAATATTCCATTGTATGTGTGAACCACCTCTTCTTTATCCATCAATGAACATCTCAGCTCTTTCCACAGTTTAGCTATTGTGGACATTGCCGATATAAACATTGGGGTGCAGGTGCCTCTTTGAATCACTACATTTGTATCTTTGGGGTAAATACCTAGTAGTGCAATTGCTGGGTCATAGGGTAGCTCTATTTTTAACATATTGAGAAACCTCCATACTATTTTTCAGGGTGGCTGTACCAACTTGCATTACCACCAACAGTTTAAGAGTGTTCCTCCTTCACAGACATCCTTGCCAACATTTATTGTTTCTTGTCTTGTTAATATTAGCCATGCTGACAAGTGTGACGTGATATCTCACTGTGGTTGTAATTTATATTTCCCTGATGCAAAGAAATGTTCAACATTTTTTCATGTGTCTGTTGGCCATTTGTACGTGTTTCTTAGAGAAATGTCTGTTCATGTCTTCTGCTCATTTCCTCACTGGATTATTTGTTTTTGGGGTGCTGAGTTTGATAAGTTCTTTATAGATGATGGATAATAAACCTTTACTTATATGTCATTTGCAAATATATTCTCCTATTCCATGGGTTAACTTTTAGTTTTGTTGATTGTTTCCTTTGTTGTGCAGAAGCTTTTGATGAAGTCCCAATAGTTCATTTTTGCTTTTGTTTCTGTTGCCTTTATAGATGTGTCTAGCATGATGTTGTGACTGAGGTCAAAGAGGTTGCTGCTTGTGTTCTTCTCTTGATTTTGATGGATTCCTGTCTCACATTTAGGTCTTCCATCCATTTTCAGCTTATCATTGTGTATGGTGTAAGAAAATGGTCCAGTTTCATTCTTCCACATGTGGCTCTCCAATTCTCCCAGCACAATTTATTGAAGAGACTGTTCTTTTTTCATTAGATATTCTTTCCCACTTTGTCAAAGATTAGTTGACTATAGAGTTGAGGGTCTATTTCTGGGTTCTATATTCTGTTCCACTGATCTATCTATCTGTTTTTGTGCCAGAACCACACATATTGATTATTATAGCTTTTTAATATAGCATGAAGTCTGGCATTGTGAGGCCACTAGCTTTGGTTTTCTTTTTTTGCCACCTCCTGATGGCACACAGGAGAAGAATGAGGCACAAACAAGTCAGCTGCAGGAGAAAGGGAGCAAGGGATGACAGTAGAAGAGACTGTCGCCCCAAACAACTTCTCAGTCTCATATTTATCAGAAAATAGGTAACAACCAACAAAGAAGCCAGAGTAGGTTACACATTGACCATGAGTCTTGTAGATAAGTAAGAAGAAAGGCAAAATTTGACTGGTCACATAGCGCATGACCTATAGTGAGCAAGGCCAAACAAAAGGGTTGTCTAACTAACTGCAGGTGTTCTCCGGGGAAGGGGAGAAAATGGAAAAATGAAGCAGGCAGCATTCCAGCCTTCGTGAGCCAGGCATCCCCAGCTGCTTGGCTTCAAGGACGTATATTGTCCTCTCCCCCAGAGACCTGTTGCCAATAAATGTTTTTCTTAAGTCTATATCTAAGCATGCTTAGTAACTAGTATAATTTCTTATGGGTTATATATTTTAAGCAATACATTGTCTGAGGGACAGTTACATTTTTCAACATTGCCCTGGCTATTCAGGGTCATTTCTGTTTCCATACAAATTTTAGGGTTGTTTGTTACAGCTCTTTGAAAAATGTTGGTGTCTTTTGATTAGGATTGCATAGAATGTGTAGATTGTTCTAGTTAGCATAAACATTTTAGTAATATCTGTTCTTCTGATCCATGAGTATGGAATGTTTTTTCATTTCTTTGGGTCTTCTCAATTTCTTTTATAAGTGTTCTGTAGTTTTTAGAGTACAGATGCTTTTTTACCTCTTTGGTTAGGTTTATTCCTAGCTATCTTATGGGTTTTGGTGCAATTGTAAATGGGATCAATTCCTTAATTTCCCTTTCTTCTGTCTCATTATTAGTGTACAGAAATGCAACTGATTTCTTGTCATTGATTTTGTATTCTACCATGTTGCTGAACTCCACCATGAGTTCTAGCAATTTGGGGTTTGAGTCTTTTGGGCTTCTCATGTAAATATCATGTTATCTGTGAAGAATGAGAGTTTGACTTCTTTGCTAATTTGAATGTTTTTTATTTTTTTGTTGTTGTCTGCTGAGGCTAAGACTTCTAGTATTATGTTGAACAACAGTGATGAGAGTGGGCATCTCTGCTGTGTTCCTGACCTTAGGGAAAAGCTCTCAATTTTCCCCATTAAGAATGATATTTGCTGTGGGGTTTTCATATATGGCTTTTATGACACTTATATGTTCCCTCTAACCCTATGCTAACCCTGTGGAGAGGGTTTTGTTTTTTTTTTTTTTTAAGATTTTATTTATTTGACAGAAAGAAACACAGCGAGAGAGGGAACACAAGCAGAGGGAATGGTAGCAGGAGAAGCAGGCTTCCTGCCGAGCAGGGAGCCCGATGCAGGGCTTGATCCCAGGACTCTGGGATCATGACCTGAGCCAAAGGCAGATGCTTAACGACTGAGCCACCCAGGCGCCCCTGGAGAGTTTTAATCAAGAAAGAATATTGTATTTTGTCCAATAGTTTTTCTTCATCTATTGAATGGATTATGTGGTTATTTTCTTTTATTTTATTAATGTTACGTATATCATTGATAGCTTTGGTGATGCTGAACCAGACTTTCAGCACAGGAATAAATCCCACTTGTTCGTGGTGAATAATCTTTTCACCATAATGTTGAATACTATTGGTTAGTATCTTAGAATTTTGGCATCCATGTTCACCAGGGATTTTGGACTATAATTCTCCTTTTTGGTGGGGTCTTTCTCTGGATTGGGGATTAAGGTAATGCTGGTCTCATAGAATGGGTTTGGAAGTTTACTTTCTGTTTCTATTTTTTTGAAACAGCTCCAGAAGAATAGGTATTAATTATTTTTTAAATGTTTGGTCAAATTCCCCTGGGAAGCCATCCAGCCCTGGAATCTTGTTTGTTGGGAGATTTTTTTTTTTATTACTTCTTCAATTCACTTGCTTTTTATGGGTCTGTTCAGGTTTTCTATTTCTTCTTGGTGCAGGTTTGGCAGGTTATATGTTTCTAGGAATGTATCCATTTCTTCCAGATTGTCTAACTTGTTGACATACAATTTTTCATAATATGTTCTTATAATTGTTTGTATTTCCTTGTTGATGGTTGTGATCTTTCCTCTTTCGTTCATGATTTTATTGATTTCATTCCTTTCTCTTTCTTTTTGATAAGTCTGGCTAGGGGGTTATCGATCCTATTCATTCTTTCAAAGAACCGGCTTCTAAATTCATTGACCTGTTCTACTGTTCTATTTGTTTCTATTTCATTGATTTCTACTCTGATAATTATTTTTTCTCATCTCCTTTTAGGCTTTATTTGCTCTTCTTTCTCCATCTTCTTTAGGTGTATGGTTAGGTTGTGTACTTGGGACTTTTCTAATTTTTTGAGAAAAGTTTGTATTGCTATATACTTCCCTTTTGGTCCTGCTTTTGCTGTATCCCAAAGGTTTTCAAAAGTTTTGTTTTCATTTTCATTTGCTTACATAAATTTCAAAATTTTTCCTTTAATTTCCTGTTTGACCCATTCATTCTTTAGTAGGATACCCTTTAACTTCCAAGCATTTGTGTTCCTTCCAAATTTCCTCTTGTGAATGAGTTCAAGTTTCAAGCACTATGGTCTCAAAATATGCAGGGAATAATCCTAATCTTTTGGTACCAGTTGAAACCTGATCTGTCACCCAGTGTATGATCTATTCTGGAGAATGTGCCACATGCACTTGAGAAGAATGTGTATTTTTTTTTTTTTTATAGAAGAATGTGCATTTTGCTGTTTTAAGATGGGATGCACTTTATATATCTGTGAAATCCATCTGGTCTTCCCCTCCGATTTCCCCCAATTCACTTTTCCTTTCCTTCTCCTAATGTCCTCCATGTTATTCCTTATGCTCCACAAGTAAGTGAAACCATATGATAATTGACTCTCTCTGCTTGACTTATTTCACTTAGCATAATCTCCAGTCCCATCCATGTTGATAAAAAGTTTTGGAGAACATAGGCAGGACCTCTTTTCTTGAGACACTTTCAGGATTTTCTCTTTATCTCTGAAATTTGCAAGCTTATATACATATATATTCCCTTCCAATCTTTATTCCATTTATTTGTTTCTTGCCCAATTTCTCTAGCTAAAGCCTCTAGTACAATGTTTTATAGAAGTGGAAATAGCAGACATTCCTGTCTTGTTCCAATCTTAGGGGAAAAATAAGTATTCCAGTCTTTTACAATGAAGTATGAGGTTAGTTAAAGGTTTTCCATAGTTTTATCAGAGTGAAGAAATTCTCTATTTCTAGTATGTTGAGAATTTTATCATGAAGCACTGTTCAATTATGTTAAAATTTTATGTGTTTTTGCCCATCACCATGTGGTTTTAGTGTTTAATGTACTACATTGATTTTTGTATGTTAAATCAGCTTTGTGTTCTTTGAATAAATCTCACTTGGTCATGGCCGCTTTTTAAAATATGTTTTTGAATTTGATTTGCTTGTATTTTGTTTAGGAGTTTGCATCTATGTAATGAAATATTGGTATATAATTTTCTTTCTCTGGCCTTTTTCCTGATATGAGGGTTATATTGGTCTTAAAGAATGAGTTGAGAAATGTTCTTTCTTCTATTTTTTGGAAGAGTTTGTGACATATTGGTATTAATACTTCTTTAAATGTCTAGTAGAGTTCACTGGTGAAGTCATCTATGCCCAGGCTTTTGTTTTTTTTTTGTTGTTGTTCTTCTTTTTTTTAGTATAGTGGACACACAATGATACATTAGTTTCAAGCATCTAACATAGTGATTCAACTTCTCTATATGTTATGCTATGCTTACCACAAGTGTAGCTACCTTCTACTACCATACAACACATTACAATATCATTGACTATATCCCCTATACTGTGTATTTTGTCCCCACAACTTATTGTTGTCATTCCAGTTATCATTCCACAACTGAGCCTGTATCTCCTACTCCTCTTCACTCATTTTGCCCATCCCCCAACCCTCTCCTCTGACAACCATCAGCTTGTTCTCTGTATTGATATTTCTGATTCTGCTGTTTTTATTCATTTTTTATTCTTTGAATTTCACATAATAATTCAATATCTTTACTGGCTATAATTTTATTCAGATTTTCTTTTTCTCCCTCGGTCAGTTTCATTTCTTTATGTCTTTCTAGGAATTTCTTCATGAATCTAAGTCATTTAACATATTGGCATGGAATTTGCTTCTGGGAGATCAGTAGTTGTTTTTCCTGTTTCTTTACTGATTTTAATAATTTTAATCTTTTTTCTTTCTTAATAATTTAAACTAAAGTTTTATCACACTTGTTATCTTTACAAAGAACCAACTTTTATGTCAATTATTTCTTATTGATTTTCTATTCTCTACGTCATCAACTTCTGTCCTGATTATTATTATTTTGCTTCTTTTGTTTGCTTTATGTTGAATTTGATTTTTTCCCCAGTGTCTTAAGGTAGGATATTAGGTTATTGATTTGAGAGCTTTCTTTTTTCTTAATATAGATATTTACCACAATACCTTTCCCTCTAAGCAATGCTTTAGCTTGATCCCATATATTTTGGCATGTTTTGTCTTTATTTCATCTCAAAATATCATCTAATTTTCTTTGTGATTTCCTGTTTGACTAACTGGTTATTTAGGAACTTTTTTTTTAAATTTCTACATACTTGTGAGTTTCCAAAATTTGTTATTGATTTTTAATTTCATTCCATTTTGTGTTCTGAGAACATACTGTATACAATTTCAGTTCTTCTAAATCTATTGAGGCACTTTATGTGTCCCAGCATATGGTCTATCTTGGATTATGTTCTATGTACACTTAAAGTATGTTCTGGTGATGTTGGGAGGAATATCCTATAGATCTCTGTATATCTGTCTGGTTTATAGTGTTATTCAGGTATTTTATTTTCTTGTTTGTCTTTTGTCTAGTTGTTCTATCTATTATTGAAAGTGAGCTATGAAAATATCCATCTATTATTTTCAAATTATCTTTTAATGCTTTAATTCTACCAGTTTTTATTTCATGTATTTTGTGGGCTCTGTTTTTTGGAGTGTAATTCCTACATTTTCTTTTTTTTTTTTTTTTTAAAGATTTTATTTATTTGACAGAGAGAAACACAGTGAGGGGGGAACACAAGCAGAGGGAATGGTAGCGGGAGAAGCAGGCTTCCTGCTGAGCAAGGAGCCCGATGCGGGGCTCGATCCCAGGACTCTGAGATCATGACCTGGGCCGAAGGCAGAGGCTTTAACCCACTGAGCCACCCAGGCGCCCCTAATTCCTACATTTTCTTAATAAACCGATCCTTTTATCATTATTAAATGTCCATATTTATTTTTAGTATTTTTTCCGCTTTTTAAGGTCTGTTTTGTCTTGTGTAATATAGCAATTTCAGCCTTGTTATTGTTGTTATTTACTTGTTATATATTTTTTAATCCTTTCACTTTCAATCTATTCGTACCTTCAAATATAAAGTATGTCTTATAGAGATAGCGTTTAATTTAATCTGACACGTTTTACTCAATCTGACACTCTTTGTTGTGTTTACTGAATTATTTATTCAATTTATACTTAATATTATTATAATTGGATTGATGTCTGCATTTTTCTTTTGTTTTCTATAGGTTTCATGTGTTTTGGTTTTTTCAATCTTCCTTTATTGCTTTTTCACATTGTTATAAAATTGAATATTTTCTAATTTAATATTTGAGCTCTTTTAGTAATTTTTTGCCATACTTTTTTTCAGGTACTTTCTTAGTGTTCACTCAAGAGAGTACCATATATATCTTTATATCTCATCAGATTTATACTAACTTTATTCCAGTGGGAAATAGTTATAGACCTCCTATATAACTCTATCACTTTTCTATTTTTGGCACTAATATATATATATATATATATATATATATATAACTTACATGTATATATATGGCATTGTATATAGTATATGGTACATATATGTTCCAGGCCCCCGAAATTGTTATATTTATTACTTTATATAATTTTATGTCTCTTAAAGAAGCTGAGAGAATTGAGAACAACTATATATACAAAGAATTGGTTTATTAACTATTTATTATTTCTGGTTCCCTTGATTTGTTCCTTTGAATTGCAGTTACCATCTAGTGTCATTTTTTCTCTCCTTTATCCATGTTCTTACCTGCATTCATTACACAGTTAATATTAAATATATTACATTTCTATATATTATGGATCCAAAGGTAAAATTATATATGCATTTTATACAATGAAAAAAAAAACTTGTTAAGAAGGAATGGAGAAGATATATGTATATATGCTTTCATAATTACATAATTAATGTTCTTGATGCTAAAACTGTGTGTGTGTGTGTGTGTGTGTGTGTGTGTGTGTGTGTATTTGAATTACAGACTGAAGCCACTTGCTTTCAACCTGAATAACTTTCTTTAGTATTTCTTATAGGATGGTTTTGCAAGCAATGATTTTTCTCAAATTTTGCTTACCTGAGAATATCTTCATTTCACCCTTACTTTTGAAAGTTTTTATTATTGTTATTATTATTTTCTTTTGGATACAAATTCTTGGGTGAAAAGTTGTGGGGTTTTTTTTCTTTCCATTTCAAGTATGTCATAACCCCAGGTTTATCTTTTATGTTTCCTGATGAAAAGTAAACTAGAATTTATTAGGATTAATCCTATTGGGATTCCCTTGTATGGTGAGTCCTTTGTTTTCCTTTCTGATTTCAAGATTTCTTCTGTCATTGTATTTGAATATTTTTTTTATTTTTTTATTTTTTTCCCCAAAAATGTTTATTTTATTTTTTCAGTGT
>JAQQSY010007934.1:0-10160 GCA_028646535.1 Procyon lotor | reverse complement strand
TTACACAAACTCTTTCTGAAAATAACAGAAGAGAGTAATTATCAAGTCACTTATGAGGATTGCCTTACCCTGTTATCATCACCAAAAACAAGAACAGGAAATTACAGTCCAATGTGCCTCAAGAGCAGATACAAACAAACTAATTGTAACATTAGCAAATTGAACCCAGCAATATATAAAAAGTGTCCCGGGAGCTTCCCGGATGGTGAATGCATGCAGGGGCTGGAAGGATGTTGCATCCAGAGGGCAAGGAAGCTCCATGCCCCTCCCCCCTATACCTTGGCCAGATGCATCTTTTCCATTTGGCTGTTCCTGCGCTGTATCTTTTATAACAAACCAGTAAATGTATATGTAGAAAAAGGGGGGGCACGCCTACATTATGGACAAATATAGTTCATCTTGGCATAATAGCTTAATTTGCTCTTTGAAAATTAACTAATATAACTTATTATATTAACAGGATTTGGAGGGGAAATATAAGATCATCCCCTCAGGTTTAGAAATCCCACTTGACAAAATTCAGCACATTTTGTGATTAAAAATAAGGAGACCAGGAATAGAAAGTTACTTTCACAAAATGAAAAATTACATATGTGAAAAATCTATGGGTTACATTAATGGCAAGGACGCATTTCACTTAAGACCAGAATCTAAGCAAAATTATCCAGTCTTCCCACTTCTATATTTTATTGGAGGTCTTAGGTAGTATAATAAAATAAAAAAAATTAAATTGTATAGGTTGAAAAACAAAAAACAACTGTCTTCTCAGACAACATGATTTTATAGATAAAAATAGTAAGGAATCTTAAAAAAAAGCTACTGCATAAATTTAGCAGGACCAAAGGATATCAAGGTCAATATACAATGTTTCATTGTATTTCTTCATACTAGCAATGAAAAATTGGAAATTACATTAATTTTTAAAATCTGCTTACAATACTCTCCCAGACATAAAATTTTTAGGGATACACGTACCAAAATATATGCAAAGATAAATTCTGACAAATGTAAACATTGCTGAAGAAATTACAGAAGACATTAATAAATGAAAAGATATACCATGATTATCAACTAAAAACCTCAGTGTTGTTAAAATTTCAATTCTTTAATTGAATGCAATTCTAATTAAAATCCCAGCAGACTTTTCCTAGAAACTACAGAAGAGTAAATTTGTTAGGAAGAAATAACCATTATAAATCAATTAACTTAAAATTATAAATATGTACACATCTATGAATAGAGCACCAAAACAAATGAAACAGAATCTAATCAAATTAAAGGAAGAAATTTACAATTCAACATTAGTTGGAACTTCGGTACAACACTCTCAATAATGTAGAGGACATCTAGGAAGAAAAGAATGACCCAAAAGAACTGATTAACATCATCAACCAAGCCAGCATACTTCATATCTATAGAACACCACCCAACAGCAGAATTACATATGGAATTGTAATTGTTAGACACAATTAAATCTCATTAAGGCCTGATAGGTAATGGGATGCATCAAATACAATAGGGTCTGCAATGGAACTACCTTGTGAACACCAACACTTTATACTTTAGGTTGTGTGAACTTGGATTTATTTGTTTATAATGATTGTTTATACTCCAAATCAACATCATGAAAGCCAGATGGTATGTAAATATAAATAACAAGGCAACAATATTCAAAGTGCTCATCTAGTGGTCCATCACCTGAGCTTAGAGGAAGAAGAATTCTCCTGTAGATATGGAAAGCGGCAGAGAGGAGAAGGGATTGTGTTGTGTGTTGAAGGTAGGTTAAGATTTTAGAAATGATGATCAGAAAGGAAGCTAAATCCCACACAGAGAAATGTATACTAATCAAGAGGAAAGAATTCCTTTAGCATCTATAGGAATCATAATGTCTAGTTTGATTGAGAGAGGTAAGTTTCAATAGGTTTTTTTCTTGTGTGATTTTTGTTTGTTTGTTTGTTTGTTTTTAGTAAACTCTGTGCCCAACATGTGGCTTGAACTCACCCAGAGATCAAGAGTCACATGCACTACCAACAACTGAGCCAGTGCCCCCAAGAAGTTTTTAAGGTCCAAATTATGGCACTTCTGAACGCCAACCTAAAATATTGGGAGTTAAAGAACGTTGATTATAAGTCTTGAAGTCCTAAGGTAAATGACTTTGAGATCATGGTTCTATGCAATGTTCCTAAACTGACTCACTAGTAATTTTTCTACTCATTTCCAGACACCTTATGCTTATTTTAATGGTGAAATAAATTGGTAATGAATTGTACCAATGTCCCAGTCTTTAATATTCTAGAATCTTGCAGGTTTTTCAATTTCTGTTTAGAGTTTTCCTCCCCTAGTTTCCTTGGTTGATGTCTGCTTATCCTTGAATATTCTGCAAAGTCTTCCCTGACTCCTAATCTGGATTAGGCTCTTTTCCTATTTCCTAGTCTAGATTAGGTCCTCTTCTTTTTCATTGCATTATCTTAAGAACATAGTTTATATAAGAAGAATGATTAGAATTCACATAGGTAGCTTTGTTATTAATTAACCTTGGTTGAATTTCTTAATGTGAATATCAAAAACTAAAGATAATCCTATGAGTAACTGCAATAAAAATCATATCTGTCTTTAATAGTGCATTAAGTGATTTTTTTCCCAGAAGTGTTCCATAGGTTACTGTGAAGTTTCTTACCAAAAATAAAATATGTAACTAGTATGTAAGACTATAACCATGCACCTGTTGTGAATTTCTTGACTAGTAGGAAGAGTGCTAACATGATGTTAGCAGATGTTAATGTTAATACAAGTAACTATGAAGAGAGTTTTGATGATGACGATGGTTTTCAATAAGAGGGAGAAAAATTGAGTTGATTACATTGTGAATATGTGTAATAATTTAATTGCTGACCTTGAAAAATGTGACTTATCAGAGAACATGGTTATGGAAGTTGATTTGAAAAGAGACTGCTTAGACAGAAATTTGTGGTGACGAATAGATAGAAGGCACTGAAAGGAGTTTTAAGAAAGCCTGCCTATTAAGTGTTGCTCCATACTTGAAAGTTCTGTTCCTGACACATCCTCAGATGTCTAATGTTAATCTGATGACAATGGTCATGTCAACAGTGGTAAACTCTATTCCTCAATATCCTCAAGCGACCAGATTCAATGAATATTTAGTGCATATATCTAAATATATCTGCATATATTTATGCAGTTATGTATGTATAGATCTTGGACTAAACCTCAATTATGTTTTTCTATGAATAAGATGTACTAGAACATTTATAGTCAATATTTATCCTTCCATTTCATTTAATAGTCTTGTTTTATATAAATAAATCATAATGCTATGTATAGTCCTTATTTGACTTCTTGAGTGTGAATGCTCATACTTTCATTACATACATTTTAATGTGTTTGACTACAGGATATTGGCTCAGACTCTACTTAAGGTTATAAAACACAAATATTACCTTTCTAAAATCTGAAAAACTTTTTTACTCTAAGTTACTAGTGTGTTTGTATCAATTGTCTATTGCTATGATACAGACTACCCCAAAACTTAGCAGCTTGTAATTAGCTCAAAATTTGAGAGTCAGCTGTTAAGGTTAGGCTTAGCTGGGCAAATTTCTGTTGGTCTTGCCTTGGCTCAGTAATGTGACTTCAGCAGCAATCTGGTGGCTAACTTGAAACTGGATGGTCTAGAATGATCTCTGTTTTGGTGGTTGGTGGTTTGTCGTCTGATTCTCCACCATGTGCCTCTTCAGCAAGCCAGATGGAGCTTGGGTTCACATGGTTTCTGCTCTCTAAAAGGCCAAGAGCAGAAACTGCAAGATGTCTTTAGTCTAGGCTGAGAAGTGGCTCACCATTGCTTTCACTGCATTCTATTGGTCAAAGCAAATTGCAAATCATCCAACACCCCCACCTCCACCAGGCTAACACATAGCAAGTAAAAGGAAGTGTGAAATATACCGCTAGGGGATCTAAAGAGGCAGACTCTCCCCAAACATAGCCCAGCGCAAAGGAAAAATTTAAAGATGAAGATGGAGACACACTTAAAACAAATTGGCTAACCAGCTCCCTAATATAAAACACAAAGTATCCTTACGGGAATTTGAAGCCTCTGGTTCACTGAGTGCAACCATAGCAACAAAGGCCTAAACGGAAGACAGGTGTGCCCACATTCAAGCAAAAACTATTTAACTCTAGTATTTATCTCAAAAACTAATTGTTATTTTCCAGCTTCAGGATTTCCTTGCCCTGAGATGGCCTAAATTCCAGTGGTTCAGAATTCAGTGTAACCTTTGTACAAAGACAGATTAGTATTTGCTATTCCTTTTGAAACGATGCCATGTTCAAAAATTTGAGGTGTAAGAAAAATCAAGGAAATAAATGCACTCTAAAGCTACAAGGAAATCAGCACCAGACTCAGAAATGTCCTGGATGTTTAAACCATCTCAAAAGGAATTTAAATATCTAGATTAATAGGTTAAAGTCTCTAGAGGAATATGTTAAAGTCTCTAAAGTCTCTAGTGGTCAATACAAGCTCATACAGGTAATTTTAGCAAAGAGATAAATAAATGGAAATGTTAAAAATCAGCACAAGTAACAGATGAAGAATGCTTATGACAGGCTCACCAGCAAAGACACTTTGCTGAGACAACAAAAATTAGTGAACTTGAAGATAGGTGACTAGAAATTACCCAAACTGAAATGAACAAAAGATAGAGTACAGGAAAAACAGAACAGAGAAAACAGAATGGAGTGGAAGAAATATCTAAGTACTAATTGCTAAGAATTTTCTGGAATTAAGGACAAAACATGAAACTGCAAACTCATGAATCACAGAAAACACCAAACAGGATTTGTAAACAAATAATTAGTATATGACATTTGAACTGCTGAAAACAAAAGACAAACTCCTGAAAGTATCCTGAGAAAAAAAGATACACTACATCATCCAATAGTCTTCAAAGTAACCGAGTTCCTCTTTTTATCCCTCCTCCTCCTTACACTGGCCTATTCAGAATACATCTCATTTGCTAAAGATAAATGAAATTAAGGACATTGAAAGGGTTATCTACTGCATGCAAAGCAATGTGCTAAATCACGGAAGATTTGTGAAGGGCAGAACTTGGACTGATGAAAAAAGTATGATAGTGTTAAATGGAGGTGAGAAGGGGAAAGACACAATCTGAGAGTGAAAAGAGCAAAATTGCTTATTCAAAGAAACAATGAATGCATTGTTGTGAAGCTCACAGGTAAGTAAACTGTTGTAGTCTCGACTTAGTCAAGTGGACAGTAGGGTTTAAAGTAATGTTTTGAGTGGTCATGATAAGATGAAGACAGTGCTGAGACTTATTCAGAATGCACGGTGTAGGATGAATTGGAATAGGAGGGCAAAAGTTTAGGGGCAACAGTACCCCAACTTGTGTTCCAGGAATGGAGTGATAACTCTTACAATTTAGTTGTCAAGAACATAAGGTAAGGTCAGCAATAAAAAAGGGGAAATTTTGAAAAAGATAACCAGTAAGACTTGTGGAAAACTGTTGGGAATCATGGGGACAGTGCCCTCCATCAAGGAGTAAGAGTTAGATAATCAGAATCATGTCAGTATGATTTACTTTGCACTTTCTTCTTTTTTCTTCTAGGATTTCATACTGGTGCCTGGTGATAGTTTCCTGTTGTGGCTACAGATCTTACAGAAAGTTTACCCCGCACCAGTCAATGCACTCAGGGTACATTTTTACTTTAAATATGTTTAGAGTCTATAATTTTCAATACATCCATGCCTCTGTCCCAATGAAGATGAGGTTTTGGTGTTTTTTGTTTGGTTGTTTGCTTTTGTTTTTCTTTCTTTCCCTTTATAGTTCCTGCCATAATGGAGGGAATAAAGATAACTTTACATAGGAGTTAGTAAAAGCCCATTTCAGACAGACAGAAAGTATATCCAAGAAATACTTATCCAAGTAAAATATGGCCTATCTGCTATACTATTACACTCATATATCTTATGTAATTAAAAATAGCTATAAAATATATTTTATATGCTCTTAAGTATAGGTCAGGTAAGTGGGGATATTTTATTTTGGAAAAATCAACCATATGTTCTCTTTTTTTAAAATTTAATTTTATTTTTTCAGTGTTCCAAGATTCATTGATCATGCACCACAGCCAGGGCTCCATGCAATACATGCCCTCCTCAATACCCACCACCAGGCTCACCCAACCCCCCACCACTCCCCTCCAAAACCCTCAGTTTGTTGCTCAGATTCCACAGTCTCTCATGGTTCATCTCCCCCTCTGATTTCCCCCAATTCACCCTTCCTTTCCTTCTCCCAATGTCCTCCATGTTTTTCCTTAATGTTCCACACGTAAGTGAAGTCATATGATAATTAACTCTCTCTGCTTGACTTATTTCACTCAGCATAATCTCTTCCAGTCCCTTCCATGTTGATACAATAGTTGGGTATTCATCCTTTCTGATGGAGGCATAATATTCCATTGTATATATGGACCATATCTTCTTTATCCATTCACCTATTGAAGGGCATCTTGGCTTTACACTGTTGGTGAGAATGCAAGTTGGTGCAGCCACTTTGGAAAACAGTGTGGAGATTCCTTAAGAAATTAAATATAGAGCTACCTTATGACTCTGCAATTGCGCTACTGGGTATTTACCCCAAAGATACAAATGTAGTGAAAAGAAGGGCCACATTTACCCCAATGTTCATAGCAGCAATGGCCGTATATCCTCTTTTTGACAATTTAAGAAATTTTATTGATTACTCTGAGAAGAAACCATGGGCTTTATATGCAAAAAGAACTTTTAAATGTTTCTACTGTTTGATTAAACATGGGAAATAGAAGGATAAAAGCATCAAAGTAATTCAAGAATATAATCAAATCATGCATAAGTCAAGGCACATATTCAGAATATGGAGGTGGATCAAACATATCCTCAATTGGTGTTCAATTCTAATAAAAATGGCTTTATGATTTTATTTTTGCAAAGGCTCATACTCTACTCCTTTTGTGCGCATCCTTTCCCCTCTGTTTCCCAATGACTGTGCAGAAGTAGAAAATGGTTTTATTATACTTGTTTTGCAGACAAAATTTAGAATGAGAGTCCCCAAGTTCACACTGCTAGTGCAAGATTGAAACGAGGACACCTGTCTTCTGGCTTTAATTTTCTGGCAGTTTCCACAAACATTTGTCATTTCATACTTTTAATCAGCATTATAGGCAAAGAATCTTGACAAGTGCCTTGATATGAATAAACTGCTGAGTTGCTTAAGCGCAATTTCTTTCTTAAATAAATTTTTTTTCCCTATAATATGATTTGCATTATTATTTTGTGGCACAATATAGTATAGCCTACAAAAGCCTTGGCTTTGACCTCAGGCAGACCTGGGATCAGTCTTTCCCATCTGCATCCTGAGTGACTCTGGGCAAGTGCTTTGATCTTGAGAAGGCTCAGTGTCCCTGTTATGAAGTAGATATTAGTATTCATCTCACGTGGATCTTTTGGAGTTTGAGTTATTGCATGTACGCATGTACTTCTAATACAAATGTAGATTGAATTGTTTTTGCGTTTGTGCTTCACATTTAAACATAAATTTTCTATCCGATAATTGAATCCAAAGTTTCTATGTTATCACAAACTTCCAACGACTTGAAATAGTAATAACTAGTGGCTGTAAGATTAGGTAACTCTACGTCTACATTACGCTTAAGGAAAGAGTCAGAGAGATACTGAAAGACGTCGTTAGAGTGTCAGTTCAGACTAGTAACGAATCCTGCAAAAAGCATGATCTTGTACCGGATAAAATTTCGTTTCTTTTTTAGAAACTGTAGTCCAGAGGTGGGTAGTCTAGAGCTCTATGAGTATCAGAAAACTAGGTCCTCCTATGTTATTGTTCTGCCACCCTTTTCTCTCCTTCGTAGTCTAAGAGGGCTTGTCAGTCTCAAGTTATTCCAGTCAGTGGAAGGAAGAAAGAATAAATAAGAAAAGACAAAGTGTCATTTAAGGAGGTTTCCTGAAAGTTGCTACATCACATTTTGGCTTACGGTCAGCTGGACAGAACTTAATCACTTAGCCCCAGCTTGCTGTGAGTGAGAGGAACTAACATAACCTTTTTCTTGGAAAGACTGTCCTGCTCTAGAAACATGATTGTTTCCTTACTGAGAAAGCGAGAAAATGACTACTGGTGTATGTACCTAGCAGTCTGTGCCATGATAAGTTGAATATTCACTTGGGGCTGACTTGTAAGCTTCTAATTATTTTCTCTTTGACTAGTTCAATACACCTATCCATATATGCTGTTCAGTTTTCTGGATTAGAAAATCCAGCTTCTTCTATTGACTTTATGATTTCTTATAATATCTTTAATAAATATCTTACCTCAGTATGTATTCTTGTTTTCCCACAGTATGCAGGAATCTAGTTCCTATCACATCCATAAAGACTGTGCAGATCCAGCCCTAGCAATTTCCCTGTACATTACTGACTTGTTTTTGGGGTGGGGTCTTGTTTTAAAAAAACCTTTTTCTTTCTTTTTTTTTTTTTTTAAAGATTTTATTTATTTATTTGATAGAGAAAGATACAGTGAGCGAGAGAGAACACAAGCAGGGGCAGAGGGAGGGGGAAGAAGCAGGTTTCCCACTGAGCAGGGAGCCCGATGCAGGGCTCCATCCCAGGACCCTGGGATCACGACCTGAGTCGAAGGCAGACGCTGAACAACTGAGCCACGGAGGTGCCCCAAAAGACCTTTTTCTTTTTGTTACTCCAATAATCCATCTGCTTATATGCACATGGTCACAGTATCCCACTGATAACTCTGGACGTGGGAGGCTCTTGTGTGTTACTTTAATTATTAAGGTTTTAATATAGGTTAGGGGAAGTTACCTTTCATACTTATTAGCCATTATTTTTTAGAGCTTTCCTGTTTTCTCAACTTTTTAAAGAGACTTTAGACTCAGCTGTACTACTTCTAAAAATTCTGTTAATATTTCTCATTGTGATTGTGTTGAATTTGTAAATTAGCATCTTTTTTAAACTTTTTTTTTAGATTTTATTTATTTCTTTGACAGAGAGAGAGAGATCACAAGTAGGCAGGGAGGCAGACAGAGAGAAAGGGGGAAGCAGGCTCCCCGCTGAGCAGAAAGCCAGATGCAGGGTCTTGATCCCAGGACCCTAAGACCATAACCTGAGCCGAAGGCAGGGGCTTTAACCCACTGAGCCACCCAGGCGCCCTTATAAATTAGCATCTTGACAATGTTGAGTCTTTTCATTTAAGGACATGGCATGACTTAAACTTGTTCAGTTTTATTTTGTGTCTCTCATGATTGTGTCTAAAGATTTTTTCCCATGTTTGTTCGTCTAACATATTTAAATTTATTTGTAGCTATTTCAATCTCTTTGTTGACATTTTAAATGGGAAGTTTTCCTCCAGTGTATTTATCCCTTAATGCTCCTAAGTGTTTTTATATTAAGACTACTGATATATATACTAACTGAGTACATGGCCAATTTATGAAATTCTCTTTTTCTTTGAAGCTACCCCTTTAGTGTATTCTCTCCTATTTTCCAGATATTATCATATTAGCTACAAAAATAATGTCTCTTCCTCACTGACAATTTTATACCTCTGATTTCTTTATCTATGCTAACTTAATTGTATGGTACCTGCAAAAAAAATTAAATGATTATATTGATAGTGGTTATTTTTATCTTATAGTTGACTTTAAAGGAAATATTCTTCAGGTTTCTCCCATTAAGCATGATGTTGGCATTTGGTTCTAGAAAAATATGTCTTATAGTATACATCCTTATGTTAACTTTTTTATAAAGATGGAATGGATTTCCTTGATATCCAGAATGTTTGAATCCTTGATCCAGAATAAAAATTAATTTCCACCACTTTCCCTTTATATTACTATATTTGGAATGTTGAGTAATTAGTGATCAGAAGACTATTAGATAAATAAAATGACAGGAGTAAAGCAGCTGTATCCTGCTGAGGGATATTCGGTGTGGGCCATGCCAAAAGTAACCCTCACTTTTGACCTGCTGGGAAACAGGGGTTTCTAATAATGCTAATAATCAGACTTTCCAGATGTACTGCTTATTTGTGAGGACATTATTTTTACTATGTGCAGGTGAAACCCAAATA
>JAQQSY010007933.1:0-10161 GCA_028646535.1 Procyon lotor | reverse complement strand
TGCTATCTGTAGTTTCTGTCACCACACACTGGAGTCATCAGTTTGCCACGGAAATGAGCACTTCTTTACAAAGACATCTGCGGTTGTCATCTTTAGGAAAAGATGATGCCATTTGGGCAAACCCAAAGTCAGTCCACCCAATAATAGCCAGCCAATAGTGGTGGGGCACTGTTTGTATTCTTGGCATGGCGCTGGGCACTGGGATTACCTTTATTGCCTGATGGGGTCTCACAGGGCCAAGAATGACTCTGACTGGTCACTTAGGGGTGGTTAAAAACTATCTATAGAATCTAATGTTTATTTTGCAGAGATGAAGTTCTTTGGGTCAAATTGACTAATCATGTCACCCAAAATGGCCCCTTCAGATTGAATCGATTCTGAATTGATTCTCTCCTGCGATTGGGTGTGAAACCAGGAGTACATCATGTGGCAGCATGAAGAAGAGGGTAGTTCAGGAGCTGGGCAAAGTCAGTCTTCACCGTGCCTGTCCACCCACTAAGACATCGTCACTTTAGGCAAGCTGCTCATTAGTCTGGGCCTCTTGATCTCTAACATGAGCATTTAAATACCCACTCATAGCATTTAACGGGTTATTGCAGAGTAAAAGATGAAATGATTTCATTGTAATTATTATTATGGTTACTTATGATGGTCTGAGAGGAGAGTTCTTTCAGATGCTAGAAAGCTCTTTGGTCAAAGAGCATGAGAACAATTGTTCTTCTATGACCAGTGCTTTCCAACTCTCCAGTCAATTCAAACTAAAGTGATATGTTTAAAAATATTTCTGACTTGAGCACCTGGAACTCCGTACAGACTAGTGTAGAAGTTTGGGTCTTCTGAGAAGCATACAGTAAGACAGGGTTAAATGCCCAAGACAGTCACTGGAGGAAACACCTGTGAAGAGAAAGAGGGAGGAAGTAGGAGGAAGCAGGGAGAGCCTTCAGACCCTGATGCAGGTCTCGCACCTGTGAAAGGAGAAGAGGAAGGAAAAGGCCAGCAGAAAATTTTAAGATGGAAGCACTTTTCTAAGATTCAGTATTTGGACAGAGCCCAAATCGCCCATGCGAGTGGTTCCATGTCCTGAAGAAATCGGTCTGGACTTGAAACCTTGTCATATTCAGTCACTTGCAGCAAGTAGCCTGTGGCAGGTGTGTCCTCGGCATGAACACAGTAGCAGATCCAGCAGCTGGGATACTCACTCAACTATGTTTCCATCTCAGGAGACCTGAGCAATACAATCTCATGTCTACCCAGCAAATTGTCAGCTATTTCCTCTTTGAACACTTATCTTAAGGAGTTTGAAAAACAAAACAAGACATTTGTGATAGTATAGGTTTAGCACCCCAAATCAATGTTCCATTCCCTTCTCTGACTTTCACTTCCCCTTCTGTTTCAGCTAGACCAATCATGTTGAAAACCCCACCCAGGTTTGTAGAGTTCCTCATTTGACAATTAAAAAAAAAAAAGTATGTGAATAAGTCACATGCACTTCTTTTGTTTTATTTTTTGAATGAGTTTTTTGGTTTCTTGGGTTTTCTTGGATTTCATGGTTTCCCCATCTTTCCCCATCGACCACTGCCTGCTCTTCACAGCTGTGTTCCTGATGCCTGATGTGATATTTGTGGATTGAATGGATGAATATATTGGTGAACAGGCTATAAAACACAAATCTCCTTCAAGTCTGTGAGCTCCTTTGTGGAGCGTTTTTGGCTTAGGGCAATGACATATAATGGAAAGACCATAGGTTTTGTTCTATGATAAGACACAAATTAGCCGGGTGATCTTTGGCAAACTGCACCACCTCTGAGCCTGGGCTTCCCTTTTTGACTAATAAAACCAGTAATAGTATCTATTTCATTGAAATGTAAATGACAAAGTGTTCATACAAGTGAAGTTCTCAGCACAGTGCCTAGCACATTGTAGGTGCTTACTAAATGACAGATAAAGAATGAATGAGCCTGAGGAATGCACAACACATAAGCCTTTGTTCCTTTCCCTGCCCTTCTGCAAAGGCCCAACCCCTCTCTAGTCACAAAAGATCCAGATAAGAACAAGTAGATGGATTGGATTGGAACATAAAAACAAACAAGCCAATATCAAGGACCTACTGTGTGCAGCTCCAGGGCTAATCACTGTAAGACAAGTGGAGATGACTGAGATCATCTCAAAGAAGTGACATCTCAAGGTGGATTAGATGTTTGAAGATCCTGATGGATGGACACATGGGGTGAAAGACAGCATCATCACAGGATGAAGATAGTGTTTTGGAAAATGTCGAGGAGACCAGAATGTGGGGAAATAGGGAAAGATGTAGCTGGACAGTTGCTTGGAATCAAACTCATGAGGGCTCTGAATGCCCAGCAGAGGAAATTAGACTGGATTCTGTAGATAATGATAATTCAATCAAAGTTCTCGACAAGATAAGTGGACAGGAATTTCTGCTACATGGATTGTCATCAAATGTTCTGCCCAGTGAAGAAGGAAGAATTGCAAAAGTTCAAGGTACTAATTTCGAGTTTCTTGTTCACCTTGGATTTCTCTTCACTGATCAGCTCTCTTTACATATTATTTTTAGGACTTTTAAAATGGCAGCCACAGGAAAACAGAATATCCAAAACAGAAGAAAAAGGGAACCAAGATGGAGGGGAATACCTTCTTCGGCGAATACTAGTTATTTACTTTGGGTTTGGCCACTAATCTCAGGACAGAAATGAATGAAAATTTACCCAAAAGAAACATGAGCGTGAAGAGTTAAACTGAAAAAAGAAAAAAAATGCTTTGGACTTTTACTCTAAAATACACTTTTGAATTTAACGATCTGTAACTTGCTCCTCTCCTTTCACTCGGCAAGCACCTCGAGCACCCTTCTCCTCCTCATGTTCCGGGGAACAATGGATGTTTCATATAAAAATAGGTGTAAGTCACTGTGTGAATAAAATGAATAAATACGATGTGTCTCAAAACAGTACCTCATTGGAAGCTGCATATTCTTCCCTTAGCCTGGGGGGATGAGTAGCTTACATTTGCGTGTTGCCTTGGTGTTTGAAGGCTTCTGTGAATACTTAGCTCATTTGATTTTTGCAGTTTTTTTTTTTAATTGTAAAAAAGATGTTTGTACACTGTACAAATTTGCCCTTTCTCTTTCTTTTACCCCAGGGTAAATCAAAAAGAATCATATAGTCAATGAATCACAATGAACATCCTTTAGTGGGTCACCCTGCCCCTTCCTACTCTCTTATTTGTGCTGCATCCAGGGTCAACTTTCAGGAACTCACAAGCATGTCATCCTTTGGTGACTTTCCTCAGTGGTTGCAGGATAAAGTTCCAGTCCCCTCACAGGGTGGGCGAGTGTCTACCATGAAGATTTCTCTACCCTTCTGGTTATATATCTTCTCCCATTGTAGGCTCTAAACTGAAGTCCCTCTACAGTTTACAGAAGAGGCAATGCTTAGTCACCTCTCTAGGCCTTTGCTTACACTGTTTCCTTGGAATTGAATGTTTTCCACCCAAGAATCAGCCTACCTTGGGGCAGACCACAGAGAGCAAAGGATGTAGTTTGGGGCAGTTCTAAGGCAACAAAGCCTATCTGTTCTCCTTCACTCTTTGCAAATACCAGATTCATCTATTATTGTGAAGAATGAGAAATCCAAGTGGGGGACTACCGATCCACGCCACAGTCTCCAGTGTGCTGAGCATCTTCTATGTACTGGGTGCTGGGAGTATAGCAATGAATCATCCTTTGGGGAACTTGCAGCTAGCAGGGAAGATAAGGCTAGTCCATGAACTCCCAGAACACCAGGCAGGAAGTTATAAGAAGAATATGTATAAATAGAGGGTTCCATATAAAGCTCAGAGGAGGGAGAAACTATATTAAGCTGAAGCATTCAGAAAAGACATTTTGGAGCATTTGCTATGTGACTTGGACCTTGAAAATGGGAAAGATTTAAATATGTGCAGATGGTTTGGGAAGTGGGGGAGTATTGGTGCCAGAGTTCATTCTCTGCAAAGGCAAGGTGGTGGAAGAAAGCTGGGTTTTCAGAGAGAGCAAAGACACCAGCTTAGCAGGAGCAAGGACAGACTGAAGAAATAAAAGGAGGAAAGCTAGAACCGGGCCAGGTGATGGAAGATGCAGAGGTGTGCGCTGGTGACTGACCTGCAGATCCCCAGACATGAAGCTAGCTGGAAACGCAGAATGATTTTCCTCTGGTTCAAGTTGGAAGAAGATTGCCTGGTGGCAGAACTGCAGAACTCGGTCAGGACACTGCTTGTTTGCTTTAGACATCAGCAAAGGGATGTTTGTTAGAAACCTGTATCCTGAAATGAGTGGGACCACTTGTTGATCACACATTGATAAGATCTCAATATTGAAAAGAAAAAGCTAGACGCATGCCAAGTTATTCACTGTGTGTATATGTTCACATTCTTGCAGGGATCGAGGGGCTTGGCCAACATCATTCCTGTAAGCTTTCATGCTCTAATGGGGGCTTTTTAAGGGAGAAAATTAAAGATATATGGGCTATAGAAGAAAATGCTACATGAGACTGAAGGTCACCAAAGAATTGCCTGTATTTGGATATTCTCTAAGTAAGACAGTACTTGGTTGGCCAGAGGTGGACCTTGACTCTTGGGCTGATTAAACTCTGACTATATCCTGAGTTCATCACCTGTCACTGCTCTTCTGAAATTATAAAGGGCTTAGGACTTGTGTCTATTCAACAAACATTTTCTGTGCCCCAACTGGATATCAAGATCTGTGTTGTGTGCTAAGGTAGGAGTTGTAGATGGAGGCACAAGATAAAATTGAAATGGCCCTTCTTCTTGAAGATGGTACAGTCTGATGGGATAGACACATATGTGCATATATTTTCAACACAGTGTTTTAATGGATCAGATGGCAGGAAGCGGAGGGTGCCATGGGAGTCCCAAGGAGGAACACGTCCTTAGCCTGAACTAAGGGTACTGAGAATGGCCAGGGAGGATTGTCTAAGGGAACATCAGTTCCTCCTCTACATCAGTGTCTCCTCTACTGTTGGTCCAGCTTTAAAATTTCAGCCTCTCAAAGCTGACCACCCCTGAGGTTACAGTACCTATCAAATTTAATTATCATCCCTTGTGTCATTATCTGATCTACTATAAACCCCAAAAGACAGAGACTGTTTCTATTTTGCTCCTAATGTGTCTCCACCATGTAACAGTACCCACACTGGGTAAGCACCAACCAAATACGGGTTGGTGTTAAGGAAGAAAATGTTAGCACATGAATTTCACCCTCTCTCTCTAAGTGTTAAGGGGAATTCTGTTCTAATATTTAATGACTGCTTTCTGCATTCCTAACTCTGAGCCAAGTCTAAAAAGAAACAACAAAAAAGGAAAAGTGTGTCGGAATATTTGGACCAAACCGAACCTTGGACATCAGCTGATTCTATGCCTCATTTCTACAGACAGAAAGTTGAAGTTCAGAGAAGTTACACTTTAACTCTTCGTGCAAGGTCATCCAGGTGATTAGTGGTGGGGTGAGTCTAAAATCTAGCTATCTTGATTTCCAGTCCTCAGTTCCTTGCGGTGAGTCACTCGTATTCTTAATCAGTTACAGATATATAGGGGGAAAACGCAAAGAATTCTGGGAAGGACTCATTTCTTCTGCTACCAAACGGAATGCTTCCAAATTCTAAAGGAGTCTCATCTTGCAAGTAAGGCTTTGTTTAACAGAATATTTCATATGACAGGATTATGTTCTACAAAAACCAAAAAAATTTCCTAGGTGGTAAGTAATTGCTTCTGACGGGAGCACCTTCCACTTTGTAAAAAAGACCTGTTTCCCCTGCTTTCATCTGGTATCTCTGTGAGACCCCAGAGGGAAATGTTGGGAACAAAGGCTTGTGCCGGCTGTAATATTCCCTTGAAAAGGGAAGCTTGGAATCCTTTAGGGATCCCAGTGTTCTCTCAGAATTGATTTTGACACTGTAGAACTACATTCTGACTAACTTCCATGCCAAAATTATTTGGCTAGTGATTGAGTAGTTTAAAGAATATTTACAAGTAAGCTTTCATATCAAGAGCAAAAAAAAAAAAAAAGAAAAGAAAAAAGACAGAAAAAGTTCATATCCCATGACCTGAGTTTTATCCTTAAAGAGTGTTTTCTAAATGGGCAGTAAGAAGAAATTGTGAGAGCAAAAGATTAATTGGGGGATGGATTAATTAAAGGATTAATTAATTAAGTGAGATACTGTCATAACAGAACTCATCAAATGACAAAAATTTAGGGAAAACGAAAAAGAAAACTTATTGTATTATCAACAATAAAAATTGGGTGTTATACATAGTGAATCTTGGAACACTACATCAAAAACTAATGACATACTGTATGGTGACTAATATAACATAAGAGAAAAAATAAAAATTAAAAAATTAAAAAAAAAACCCAAAACAATAAAAATTCATGGTTTCTAACACATATTAGGAAGCACTCACCATGGGCTGGGCTCTGTTGTAAGCCTTTACAGGAGTCAATGCATCCAATCTTCATAGCAACCTGTGAGGAAGGTAGTTAACGTCCTCATTTTAAAAAGAGTGGAGCAAGGCACACAAAACTAATGTAACTTGCTTGGAATTATATTCTAGAGAGTGAAGGAGTTCATGTTCAAACATATGTAGACTGACTCTAGAGGCCATGCTTTTTTTTTTAAGTCAAAAATTTAAATACCAAAATACTATATACCCTGTGAACAGACCACTTGATCCGCAAATTCTACTTACATGAATTAACTGAGACCCGTACAAATATTTATGTACAAGGATGTTGATTAAACCGTTACTTACGGTAATGGAAATCGGAAACAATTCAAATGCTGAATTATTAGGGATATATAAGTGCTCAATTTAAAAATGAAAAAGAAAAGAAAGCAAAGCACAAGGTAGAAAATGAAATCACTCATAATCCCTGTGCTCTGAAATAACCACAAAGAAATCTGAGCAAATATTTCCAAACTTTTTTTTTTCTTTTTTTACATTTTGTTTCTGACACAAAATTGGGATCATACTGGACTGGATGTATTGCTTTACAACCTTACTTTTCTATGTGGATAACATTGTACATTATAAATTACTTTCAAGTTCTTCAACCACTTATTATAATTGCTTCACAGTACTCCATTATTTGTACATATGATGATTTATTTAACAAACTTTTTATTGTTGGATCTGTGCTCTTCTAACCATTATTCCATGATACTTCAATGGATGGTAACCCATCAATCATAGAAAGTAGTTCAGGGTCTCTAACTCTGAGTTCATGACTTTATATGATCTGCCCTAACTATTCCAGCTTAATCTCCCTCTGTGTTACTTCAGCTAACCCTGAATCAGAATCCCAAACAGAATCCCTTGTTCTAGAAGAGTAACTTAACACCTTGTGTAGCACCCATAGAATTCCTCTTATTACATGTATTTTTCTACCTGCTGATCTGGCTGGACTCTACTTAACTGAAAACTTCTTGCCAATGGAATTTCTGCCAGAATAAACTTCCTAAACCCACATGGCAGTATAGTATTTTGTACTTAGTAGTTGCTCAATACACGTTTATGGAATAAATGAAAGCAATACCTTATTATTTTTAACAGTGTAAGATTGTAAACAATTCAAATAGCTAGCAATAGGGAGCAGATTGAATAAACTGTGATATGTCAGTACTAAAGAATTTTGAGCAATAATTAAAAGGGAAAATGTAACAAAAGAGAAAATGTCTGTAAATAATGTTAGTCAAAAAAGAGCAGAACATGTACTTAGGTGTATGCTACAATTTCAGCCGTTCAGAATTGCAGGTAAAAAAGCAAAACAAAATAATATAAAATGAAACAAAATAAATTAAAATAAAGTAAAACAAAATTGCAGGTATAAGGGATAAAAATTTGGAGGGAGTTTTGGAGAGGTGTGAAGGGTAGGTGTTTTGTTTGAATGCACATAAAAAGTAAAATTTTTCCTTTCTTAACTTCCTATAATATTTTTAAAAAAGAGGTAATAAATGAATGAATCACATTTGTCAACATATTTACATTTTTGAGATGATTTCATGGGATGATGGGATATAAAGCATAAGCTTGTTCTTAAATAACTTGTTTCAAATATTTTCTGTAATACTGGTAGTGCATTAAGCTCTTTATGTATTTTATATGGTATAATTCTCAAAACCAGCTGAGAAAGTAGGTAGTTTTAGAACACTGAAGCACAGGGATATGAAACAGCTTGCTCAAGATGGCACACCTAGGAAATGTCAGAATTACAACTTATGGGTAGGTATGTTGGACCTCAAAGCTCACACAGGGTTTACAAACATGAAAGTATAGCACCAGATATGTTAAGATTGGTTCACTGGGTGTTATATCCAACTAGTGAATCATTGAACATTATATAAAAAAACGAATGATGTACTATGCGTTGGTTAATCAAATTTAAATTGAAAAAAGAGTGGTCGAGACTCAAAGAGAGAAATATCAGCTCATTAATTAAAAAAGAAAATAGACCCTACTTTCATGAGGCTGAGGTTTTGTTTTAGATCAGTGCCTACATGTATGAAATACCATTGAGAGGAAATGTGTGATAATTCCTTCACTGTGTACTCTTCACTTTAGTTCTCCAATCAATTTCTGCTTCTCCTGTAGGACTCAAATGTCTCTTCCTTGGAAAACACTTCTCCATCTCACATTCACTCATGCAAATATCCCTACCCTGATTCTTAAGGCTTCTTTTCCAAAATTCGGCCATAACACTTAGCATTATACTGTCACATCCTCTGGAGTCTGATCTTCTCCCTGGGGGAAATGTTTTGCCAATTTTTGTGACTCTGTGTCCACCTGGAACAATGGTCAGCACATATGTATTTCTATGTTTCTTTATTGAGCCTTGTTGTTACTCTTCTGTCACAAACATTCTTTAGAAAACCCTCAATCCCCCAAATTATGGCATTACAATTTACTCCTGCTAAATGAATATGTAAATATAATGACTATAGAGTGTTCTTGTGGAAGGCTTTCTTTCTTTAAAAACAGGCCAACACTTTGATTTGTCACATATCTAAAGCACTTAGGTGCCACAGCTTCTTTGTTTCTTATTTGGTCTCATGGTAGCAGCGTCCCAGTGCTCCCTAAGGTCTTCTTTACCAAGTTCTTCTTCTGTCTCCTGGAACCACTCTAAAGTGAAATATAACATTCTGCTCAACACCTTCTTCGCATGGGATGAGTAAATCTTGTTTCTGAGGAAGAATGATTTTGTTTCTTATTTTTTAGACACTATGACGCACCATCCAGGTCTCTGTCTATGTCCCCCTCTCCTTTTCTCCTATCCTTCCCTTCCCTCCTCCACCTCTGGGATGATGTGGTCCTTCATTTCCCCCTCTCTCTTTATGAGTCATTTGTATTCTCCACCCAAGATTCTACATCTGATTACTTGTTCATAGCCCAACATGGCTTTTAGCCCTTGAATCTCTATGGTGCCAACCTTAATCTCTAAGACTTTCCAGTGAATGGATAATCAAGCTTTGATGACTTACTATAAGATTTCCAAGAAAGAAAATATGGCCCATTTGGAGTTGGGTATCTACTTCTGGGTCCAATAAGCTGACATCAACTTGGAGAAGATCTCATGGGAGAGGGCACATGTTAAGCTTAAAAAAGGAGGCTGGAAATGACTGCTAAACTGACTGATGGGACATTTATAGCAATTTATAACTCCACTTCCTGCTTCTCTAGTGCTATCTAATATGCTGAATATTTCTCATATCAATTCTCTTTTGTTCCTCCCTTCCCACTGTTTTTGACACCATACATTCTTGATTATAGATGACTGTGATAGACTGATTTGGTCTCTTTGCTCTGGTCTTTTCCCCCATGCTAATACAAATTCCACATTGCTGCTTCTAGAAACCATGAAGTGACCATGTCATTTTCCTCATTTGGAGCCATCCTGGGCCTCTTACTACTTATGATATATAGTTCAAACTCCTTAAGATGCTATGTACATTCTTTTAAAAACAAGATCCCTCACTTATCTCCTCCAACTCTCTGCTCATTATGCTTGGTCCAACTGCTTTGAATGGTTTGCTGCTCACAAACCCACATATGCAAGGCTCCCTTCTGCTCTGGGAGCTTCTGCAGCTCTTTGTATCA
>JAQQSY010007932.1:0-10161 GCA_028646535.1 Procyon lotor | reverse complement strand
GCTTTTAAAACAATTCCCTTCTTTTGGTGCCTTTGTGGCACAATGATATTGCCAGGAAGAAGGTACATTAAAAAACATATAGAAACATATCAAAAAGACCACCAATTTCAAGCAATATCACTGGACTCCAAAGAAGACTTAATACTTCTTGGAGATGGCACACGAGGCAAAAATGCTTTGGCCAAAAATACTCCCTGTCTTTACCAAATAAAATTCCTGGCTACTGGGTAGATTGACAACAGGGTCTCACTTTGGGGAGAAGCACTATCTCTTTACAGGTAGATTGGTACTTCCTGCTTTTGGCTGACGTGCCTTCCTGGATGCAGAGCGATGGGCTAAGAGTGATGTACATGCTAGCAGCAGCAAAGCTGGGATCTGGGGTCTCCGTGGCACGAACAAAGGACACACTTTGTCTGATGGTGTTTGTGTAGGGCGGGACGGGGAGAAAGTGGAGAGAGTTGTGTCAAAATATGGAGAACCTTGAATGCCGAGCCAAGTTCAGGACCTCCCAGTGGAAACAGTGGGCTCTGTCCCAGAACAGAAAAACCCTTTCTCTACTTCTGTGGTTACGAAGCATGTTTGATTTTCAGTGCAGGTATAAGGAATCCAAGGTGTAATTATTTGTGTTCTCTCTGGGCTAATTTGAGAGTTTCTCTGGACTGAGGTCAGATTTTCATAAATCAACGGTAGACTAGAGTTCCTGTGCTAGGAACCGGGAAGAGTGGCCCAGGTAAAGGCAGCTAGGTGGGGACCTATGATGCTACAGGCACTGTGGCCCCCAGGGGCTTGGCATCCCTCAGTGTGGCCTGCATCCAACAGGCTACAATGGTGGAGTCCCCTGGATGCCAATCCGAAGTGACCAGCAAGGTCACGTTCATCCTGTGTGTGTTTTTACGTCCTTACTCCTTTCAGATCAGAGCAGCTCTGGGGAGATGTGTTCCTTCCGTTTTTATTAAGTTCCTCTGGTTTGGGGAGTGAAAGGGAAGGGGAGCAGAGAGGGGGTGCAGATATGAGATGGCCTCCAGGCTGGGATTTATAAGAACATCCTTCCACTGGGTGATGTCGGCATGAGGTGGAGGTATGGTTTCAATTCCGCTCTGGCGAGGCGGGCCAGCCCGCGTTGCCAGCACATAGCTCTCTTTCAAGTCTCACACTGATTCAAGAGTTTGTAGACAACTTTGTACTTTGGGTCTCTGCCAGCTGTCCCGGAGAAGCAACTGCCCTCGGCTTCATGTTTTCTAGCTCACCCTCCCCGCTCCCAATCCAAGGTGGAGAATAACGACTGTTTTCTTAGCAACCACTGCTCCTGAGTCAACCCAAGCGGGACCTCAGCAACTGTGCATTTGGGACCCGTGGAGTCTTTTTCATATCTTTGTGACTTTCCTTCCTTTGACTGCAGAAGAACAGCCCCCCCCCCCCCAGATTTGTACCGCCTTAGAGACCCTCTGCAGGGACAGGGTCATCGCACACATAGACATCAGGCCTGGGGGCGGGGGAGGGAGATTGCTTTTTGGTCTTTGTTTTGTTTTAAACTACTAACCCCGCTCTAGATCTTTTTGTACTTAATTTGCCACCATGTTTTCTGATGTATCAACAAAAGGAAAACAACGTATTTCTATTTTGTCTCTCTTGTTCTCTAAAATGCTCTTTGTTTATTAAAAATGTCACCAGCTCCTGTAGAATCTCACTTACCCGTCTGGGGAACCACCCAAACCTTTGGCCCCCTCCTTGCCCTCCCCCTAATCTTTCTTACAGGAGGACAGTTCCCCGTGTGCTGGCCCAGCTGGGATATAAAGAAGGGGAAGGTGGCAGCGGGTCTGCCCCTGTGTCAGCACATTCTAGATCAGTGTCCTGAATCCGCACAGAATGCAGATCTGAGCCTAGAACCCATCAGCTTAAAACAGGGACTGGCAACTTTTTCTGTGAAGAGTCAGATGGTACATATCTTAGTCCTCGCAGGCTGTGCTGCAACTGTGTTTGTAGCGTGAAGGGTGCAAAAAATCTAATTTACCAAAACAGGCAGAAAGCAGATTTGGTTCAGAGCCGCAGTTGGCCAATCCCTGACTTAAAACCCTTCAGTGCTGTGCCCGTGCCCTCAGACGGAAACCTACACTCCTAGCCCACGTGCAAGGGCCGTGTGCTTTGGTCCCTCTCACATCCAGCGCGCTTTCTGCATGCATTTTCATGCATTCACGTCCACGCCTCCTGCACCACCCTCCAGCCCCATCAGGTTGTTCCTGACCCTCAGAGGTGTCTCACTGCCTCTCACCTCCAGAAACCCGTGCAAGTTGTTCCTTTTGCCTTAAACCATCTTCCAACCCCTTCTCTTTTCCTGCACACACTTACGTGGGATTTATTCTCCAGATCTCAGATGAAGCTTGTCTAGCACTTCTCCCTTAATCCCTGTGCCTACGTGAGGACTCTTGACAGCAAATGACAGCAATTAAATTTCATTATACTGAGGTATTACAAACAAATGATGTTGTTTGGCTGAAATCAACCAACTCTAGATAGGGCTAAGAGGAAGTGAGCTTAGGCATGACTAAAATCAGAGATGCAATGAGTGACATGGTTGATGTATAATGTACTCATCTCACAGCAGACAGGCGGGGGTGTCTCCTAAATCTGGTGGCCTCACTGATTACAGCATAGCTGAGAAGCTGAAACAACAAAAAAGCCAAAAAGCCTTTGGGCATCAAAAAGGATGGTAACAAATGCTCTGTATTAAAACAAACAAACAAACAAACAAACCCAAAAAACCAACCCAACCAACCACACAAACCCAAAAAGCTCTAATTGTATCATAGGAGAACTTTTCACATACTAAATCAGAGCCTATTTACTTTTGGTTTAGGCACAATAATAAAAAGTTTATTTGTCAAGTTTCCCAGGTTATAGCAGATTAGAAACAGCTTATTTACTTATTTTGTTGTTTTATTGGGGTGAAAAGGAACTGCCAGCAGCAGACACATAGACACCAACTTGGAGCGACAGTTAAATGCCAAGGAAGGCGGAGAAGGAAACTTTCAGAAAGCAGAGGGGGCCCGGGCCATTTAGTGAAGAGAAAGTACTTACGTTGTTCAGTAGGAACCAAGGGCATCAGTGATTTCTAATAATTCCTAATAGCAAAATGTATACGGTATTTATTATATGCCAGGCCCTGTTCTACATACTTCATGGGAATTATTTAATCTTGCAATAACTCTATCAATGAATGCTACTACCATTACCATTTTATAGGTCATACTAGTTATCTATTACCATGTAGCCAAAATTTCATGGCTTTTAGGAACAAACATTTATTTTCTCATAGTTTCTATGGATCAAGTGGCCACTTGTGGCTTAGCTGGTCCTGGGGCTCCGTGTCTCTTGAAAGTTGATAATCAACTTGGCTAGGGCTGCAGTGACCTCAAGGCTCCATTAGGGAAGAACTCACTTCTGAGCAAGGTCATTTGACTGTTGGCAGGACTGGGTTCCTGTGGCTGTCAGACTCAGGGCCGCTGTTCCTTGCCACGTGGATCTCTCCAAAAGGTAGCTCATAATATGGCAGCTTGCTTCATCAGAGTGAGTACATCAGAAGAATCAGAGACTGAGCAAGATGCGAGTTACAGGCTTTTGTCATCTAAAGTTGGAGATGACATCCTATTGCTTCGGCTCTATTCTGTTCATTAGAAGCAAGATACAAAGCCTAGCCCACACTCCAGGGGAGGGGATTACAGAAGAGCATGGATACCAGGAGACAGGAACCACTGGAAACTAGGTCAGTAGCTGCCTACTGCATAGATGAAGAAACCAAGACACCAAAAGTCATGGGCCCCCACGTGGTTAAAACTAGAGTGCCGAGAGATGAGACCCAGAACTCGCTTGTAAACACCACGTCACCCCGGGCAATCGGATTTGTATAAACTCCTGGATGATTTTAATGTGCAGTTGAGACTGAATGACAAGCCTAGCCCTTCACAAGTTTCAGTGTGTGCACAACTTATCTGTGTTCTGTTTAAAATGCTGATTCTGATTTGGTGGGTTTGGGGTGGGACCTGAGATTCTGAATTTCTAACAAGTTCCGGGTGATTCTGATGCTGGTCTGTGGACCACACTTTAAGTTGCAAGGGCCTGAAGGAACAACTCAGGCAGTTGTTTTTCCACGTGTGGTTTTTCTTCAAGCTGCTGGTAAATGGACCAGTCATTTGATCTTTCTGATTTTTAAAAATCCTGTATCATTTTTTCATATATTCATTCATTCATTCATTCACATTCAGTGTTGAATAGCCTTTCATTCAATAATAGCCAATACTAATTTTTAAACCCTTTGTTTTATCTTGGTTATAAAAGTAATAGTAATTCTTGTTTTTCAGGTTTGATGGAAACGTTACTCCCAGTGGAAAGCTTCCCCTACTCCCCAAACTGCCTTCAGACATGCTTATGTGATATCTTTTGTCTCATCCACTACACCTACATTGCATTGTAACTGCTCATGGTCACTGTTACCCCATTTGATGGCTTTATGTGAATTTTAATTTTTTTTAAAGTAGGTTCCATGCCCGAGGTGGGACTCATGACTCTAAGATCAAGAGTTGCATGGTCTACCACCTGAGCCACCCAGGGGCCCCCAGTTTTATATGCATTTAAAAAAGATATCCCTTTTTCAAGACTCTGTATGTTCATCTGCAGGAAAACTCAATGAAGTATTCAGGTCCGGGCTGTAAGTGACGATGACCCCTCCCCGTCCACCACGCTGGAGGTCAGCTCTGGGGCTGGGACTCTGTCTCTTCCATCTTTCTATCCCTCAGAGCTAGCACAATGCCTAATGTGTGATAAGCATGCAAAAAGTATTTGTTGAATGAATAAATGTTCATTGTAGAAAATATTGAAAAGGAAAAATAAAAAAATCAAGCACCATCCTATTTCACAGAGGTAACCTTTGCCAATGGTTCACTGTACTTCCTTTGGTCTTTTTTCCATTCATAAATATGTGCGTCATCCATATCTATCTTTGCATTCGTATATAGAACTTTTCCTCTCTTTCTTCTGAGTGATAACAGCTAGCATTTACTGACATTGTGCTAAGTGCTTGGGAAGATCCATTATAATAAGCCCCACTTATTGCCACTAAGCTCCTGGGAACTTAGAGTCTGGGGACAGAGTTGGAGTCATGCCAACAAGGCACAGCTGTCATAAGATTTAGCCTGGCATCTTCGGCATGCAGTGGGGAGAGCAGTGGGTCTGAGTGCTGCCAGGAGGGGTGGGACAGACTCGAGGACCTGACCCTGGGGCCACCCCAACTGGGACCCTCTGACAGCCAACACCATTCTCTGCTTGATAAGAGCAATTCTATTCTGAAAATCCCCCAGAATAGGGCACATTATCCAGAGCAGAAACACACTACTACTTTTAGTGGGGAAGAAATATTTTCATTGCAAGCCCTCAGATTGACCTCCATTCTGCTAAAAAAACAAAATAAAAACAAATAAAACAGCGCAACCACCAAATTCCATTAAAATCTATGAAATTACTTCATTTGTTAATTAAGCCTGGCAAAGCATTGCCCTTCATCAGTTACCCTCTGTAATGTGGCCATTTACTTGCTCTCATTAATCCATTATACAGAGCATAATTAAGACTTTGCTCTTGAATTATAGTTATGGTACCAAACAATTCAGTCTTTAGTGCAAACACATAAAGAAACTCAAACAGAGCAGTAGGGACGAAAGAAATCAACTGAAGCAAAGAATCATACTACACTTTCCGGAGAGGTAACGCCGCACCTTTGCACAAAGGCCATGCTAATCTTCTTTGTATTGTTCCAATCTTAGTACGTGTGCTTCTGAAGCCAACACTACAATCTCTGGAGTGTTGATATCACCAGGCTTAAGGGACAAGATTGTGTCCTTTATAAATGAGCAGACCACCCGGATTCTGAGGGGGAAAATTCAGTGAAATGTGTGCTAACTATATAATTGCCAAAATGGCCCTGTGGTCACTGTGGACTGTGGCACCCAGCTGCCTGCGAGGTGAGCAAAGGGCCAGTGAATGTTGCACAGTGCAAAGGTCCAAGTAGCTGGAGGAGGGCTACTGAGTAATAAAGTAAAACTGGGTTGATAAGGTGAATCTAATGTCATGTCTGTATAATTATACCCATGTTGTACCAGAGGCTCCCAAATGTAATAAAAAATGAACTCCTTTTTCTCTTTTGATGCTGTTACCTCCAAGCCTGTTCTTCTGTGCATTGTCCACCGCAGTAAATGGCACCGCCTTCCACCCGGTTACTCAAACTAAAAACCTAGTTGTCCTCTTTGTGATAGTTAAGTTCATGTGTCCATTTGACAGGGCTGCAGGATATAAAGTTATCTGGTTAAAGGTTATTTCTGGGTATTTCTATGAGGATGTTTTTCCAGAAGTGATCAGCATTTGAGCTGGTGCTGACTTGAGTAAAGTAGATGGATCTTCCCAGCGTAAGCAGGCTCCATGCTCTCCACCGAAGACCTGAATATTACAAAATGTGGAGAAAGGTTGAGCCTGTGCTGTGCCTGGGTACTTGGGTAGAACACTGACCTGCCATCATCACTCCTGGTTCCCAGGCCTTGAGACTCAGACTGGAATCCATACATGCCAGCTTTCTGGCTCTCTGGGCTCTCAACCACACCCTGGCTTTCCTGGGCCTCCAGCATGCAGATAGCCATCTCACTATATCTATAGGTCCATATCTATCTCGTTGGTTCTCTTTTTCTGAAGAACCTGGACTTGTACAGTCTTGATTCTTCCCTTTCCCTAATTTCCTGCATCCAGTTTATCAACAGGCCATGATAATTCTGCCTCCATGATATATCCTGAATGGATCCCTTCCTGTCTGTCTCTGCTGCTACCTACCCACTTCAAGTTACCTTCACCTTTCTGAATATCCTGGAGCAATGCAACTGTCTCCTAACTGGTCTCTTTGCTTCTTCTCTTACCCCTCTCAAATCTATTCTCCACAATGCAAGGCTGTTGATGAAATGCAAATTAGATCATACCACTCCTCTGTGTAAACCATACCTTAAATTTCCATCAAACTTAGAATAAAATCCAAACTCTTGCTGTAGCCCCCAGTCACCATGTGATCTGGCCATGGCTCACTGTTCTGCCTTCATCTCCCACCACTCTCTGCCTGGCTCACCACATTTGGGTGGCTATATTAGTTACCTAGTGCTGCGTAACAAATGATCCAGGACTCACATAAATGAATGGCAATCAACATCAAATGCCTCATGCAATTTCAGTGGGTCAGAAACTGAGAAATGATGGAGCTAGGTGGCTCTGGTTCCGGGTGTTTCATGGGGCTGCCATCATCTGGAGGCTTGATTGGAGGACCTGTTTCCAAGGTGGCTCATTCATTTTGTTTTTTTGCAGGAGGTCTCAGGTCCTTGTCACATAGGTCACTCTGTAGAGCTGCTTGAGTGATCCAAGAGAACACAACAGAATCTGCAATGCCTTTTATGATGTAGGCATGGAAGTCACATTCCTTCAGTTTTGCAACATTTTATTAGCTACATAGACCAGCCTGTTTCGATGTGTGGGGGAGATACATAAGGGCATGAATATCAAGGGGTGAGACTCACCTGGGGCCATCTTGAGGGCTGACTATCCCCCAGCACTCTCACATACACCAGAATCTTCACACACCATGACACTGGATGCTGGTCACTCTATTCTCTTTCCTCCATGCTTTTCCAAGTCTGACTTTTTCCTCATCATCTACACCAGAGCTTAAGTATCCCTTGGAGAACTTTTCCCCAACAACCACATCTGGAGGAGATATTCTATGTACCCCCCCCAAGTGTTTAGTTCATAGCAAAAACAGTGATCCATGATGGTATTCTTCATGAAGTCATGTGTTTGGGGATTTATTGTCTCCTTCCTTACCCACTGAATGTAAACTTCAGGAAGAGCTGGGGTCTGTTGGGACCCCAGCTCCTAGCGCAGTATCTGGCAAATATGAAGAACTCAATAAATATCTGAATGAATGATTTTTTTTAAAAAGATTATTTATTTATTTATTTGTCAGAGAGAGAGAGAACACAAGCAGGCAGAGACAGAGGGTGAAGCAGGCTCCCCGCTGAGCAAGGAGCCCGATATGGGACTCAATCCCAGGACCCTGGGATCACGACCCGAGCCGAAGGCAGACGCTCAACGACTGAGCCACCCAGGCGCCCCTGAATGAATGATTTTTAAAAATTAAGGCTAAGGTAGGATGGCTCTTTTTCTTTCTTTGGTTTGATCAAAAGTTTTCTCTTGCAATTAGGAAGGGGTCTAGGGATAGAGTGGGAGCAAAGGAAGGAAACCAGGAGGTCTTGGTTGGATGCAGACTGAGGGCTGGGCTGAGAGAAGAGGAGACCTGAATATGACTCCCCCTTTCACGCTCACTGCTGGTCCCCACAAAGGCAGGACTCAGAAACAGCTGCCTATTACCACAAGCCCCACTGGGCAGCACTAAGATTTTCTTCTGACTCCAGTAGAAGGGGATCTTCATTGGGATTCCCAAGGAGGTAAGAGACTTTCTCATTCTAGCTTTTGCCAGAAAGTAGCAGAATGAGGTGAGGCAAGGTCACATTCATCCTGAGTGGCTGGGAGGTAATAATGGCAATGACTGGGATGTGTGGAGGGGGAGACCCACGATCTCCATCCTCTTCCCGTCATTTATCTCCAGAGTACCCATCTGGGAGCATTCAGAGCCAGGCAGAACAATGTGAGGAAGTTTGCAGAATGTTATCTCTGTACTTTGCCAAATAATTGGTAAGCCCTAGGGGGCCCGTCCCGCCTCTACTCTGACCTGGAGCCTCACTTGGAAGCCAGGGAGGAAAGCTCCTTAGTGGAGCTCAGGAGTCAAGTCCTAACGCTCCCACACAGTCTGTGCCTGCATTGGGGGGCCAGGTCCAGGGCTGCTCGGTGGCCAACTCAAATTTAAAAGGTGTTCAGCCAGGAATCACATGGCTTCCTTAAAGGCCTTGTTCGGTCCCCCAGAGAAAGCCTTGTCTCCATGCATAGTGTTAATGTATAGTTTTCAAAAGGTTAAAAAAGCATGACTTTAAAAACAACAACAAAAAAGACTCAGGCAGATACAAAAGGAATACATGTGAAAGATTTTATTCAACTTATTAATTAATTAAAGAACCAGAAATATGTTGAAACCTGTCCAAAGGGCATTTGAAAATCTAGGAATATATACATATGTGGGGGTGTATCAAATATATGTATGTATTTATATATGTATATATTATATATTTATGATATAATTATAATCACATCACAAGAGTATAGTTATATAATTACAATTATTGTATGATATATAAAATGCTATATATAATTATGTTATAATATATATATGTAGGTGTGTATATCTCCCAAGTTTCTCAAATAATAATTATATAGAATATCTAATATGTATATATATTAGATGTAGCATAATTTTATCTTGTACACACACACACATTGCTGGGTTAAAGTCCAACAGGCCCATATATCACAATCTATGGGCTATCTGCTTCCTAGACTTAAATTATTTGCACCTCTATCAGTCAAAATTCTACAAGTTAACCTGTGCCCTTACAGAGTTGTAAAATAGCACAAGAACTAGAAAGTCAATACCAGCACTGAATCAAAAGAACACTCACTAATCTCTTGTCTATTTCCAGGATTTTGATAATTTCTTCAATAATAGATTCCAGTGGAATCTCCCTTCTCAGGGTGATTTGATCAGCTGAAAGGTGTCTCCACCAAAAGTTTATCATGACAGCCAGTTCCTTCTGTGAATATTTCTAAGTCTGTACTACATGCAAAAATAGTTAACCTTTATTAAGCACCTACTCTGTACCAAACATTTTGCTAAGTACACTACATGGATAACCTTATATAATCCTCACGGCAAATCAATTATTCTTATCTTTCTTTTGCAGATGACAAAATGAAGCTTAGAAAAATTCAGTAATTTGCTCAAGGTCACACAGTCATTTCTAGGAAATGGTGGGGATCCAGGATTCAGAGGCATGCAGTCTGACTCTTGAACTCCAGAAGGTGTCCTAGACACTGAGAGTTATAGAGAGATCAGTTATACACTTTCTCTGCTTAAAATAATCTTGGAAAGATTAGTTTCCTACCAAGGTGAAGCTTCATATTTTTTTTTTTTTT
>JAQQSY010007931.1:0-10163 GCA_028646535.1 Procyon lotor | reverse complement strand
CGCAGGGCGCAGGGTGCCGGAGGGAGCCGCTGGACGGGCCAGGGGAGGGCCAGGGCTCCGCGGGCTGGTACACGTCCAGCCTGCCTGCAAGGCTGACCCAGGGGCCAGGCCCGAGAAGAGCCAGATGCCCGGACGGCCGCCGGCCCCTCTGGCGTGACTCCGGTGAAAGCTGCCTCTGGAGTTGTAGCTGAGGGAGGAGAAGTCTCTCATTCCTCACAGTCTCCTTACGTGTTTACCTTGGCATCGTGCCCACCAGGTGTTGGGTCCCACTGCCCCGGCTGCCCCAGCCGACCTCACTGCCCCGGCTGCGCCTGCTGCCCCAGCCGACCTCACTGCCCCGGCTGACCCCGCTGACCCCGCTGTCCCCGCTGACCCGGCTGCCGCTGGCTCCCCAGAGCAGGCCCCTCTCTCAGCAGGTCTGCAGCCCTGCCCGGCCGCCCAGGAGAAGAAGGTGAGGCTGGACCCAGGGTGGGGGAGGTACAGTGATGTGAGTGTGACTGGCCAGCTGATGGCGTCTTGTGTCCACAGATCTCAAAAGTCACCTTCTCTGAGCTCAAGTCGTGCCTGCAGCGGGCACGGGAGCTAGGGGCTCGGGCCCAGGAGCTGAGGGCAAGTGCCCAGAGGAAGGATGCCGGGGAGCCCAGCGCGCCGGAGGACCAGGGGCACCGAGCAGGGCCATGGTGAGTCCAGGGTGGGCGTTCAGGCGCCGGAGGAAAGGCTAGGCCGGTGGGAGGACAGGGCTGGGCAGAGGCAGGGACGGGGGTCTGGGATCCCTGCTCTGCCACTGGTCGGCTCCGCACCCTGACCTCCACCTGTGAGACGTGCCAGCTCTTGCCTTGCGGCCCTCGTGAATTTCACATGTTTTCAGCGGCTCACTGTTCTTGGGTATATGTTCCCTGAAGCCACGTCTGTCCTCCCCTGCTCCGGTGGTCATCCTGTGCTTCTTAGAGATGACAGAGCCAGGGTTGGGGGTGGCCAGGGACTTCCCCGGCTCCGGGATCGCCCTGACCACATTGCCCGCCTGCCGTTGGTGCTGGAGGGCTGTGGTCTGGTGCCTCTCCCGACGCCTGGCTCCCTCCCTGGCAGTGGGGAGGAGGCACCTGCCTACCAGCGCTTCCACGCCCTGGCCCAGCCGGGGCCGCCGGGCCTCGTGCTGCCCTACAAGTACCAGGTGCTGGCGGAGATGTTCCGCAGCATGGACACCATCGTGGGCATGCTCTACAACCGCTCCGAGACTGCGACGTTTGCCAAGGTCAAGCAGGGCGTTCAGGACATGATGCGCAAGTGAGTGGCCCGCGGTGGGCGGGGGCCTCCCCCTGCCTTCGGAGTCCGCTGTGCGCCCTGCCTGGCACTCACTGACCCCCCTGACTCTACCTTGTCCCGTAGGCGATTTGAGGAGCGCAATGTGGGCCAGATCAGAACTGTGTACCCCACTTCCTACCGCTTCCGCCAGGAGCGCAATGTCCCCACCTTCAAGGACGGCGTCAAGAGGTCGGATTACCAGCTTACCATCGAGCCGCTGCTGGACCAGGGTGAGTGTGCTGTGGCTGAGTTCACGCAGCTCTGAGCCTCTGGTTCCCCGCCAGTGACACGGTTTGGAGCTTGGGTGGGAGGCGTTGGGCCGGCGGCCGCCTCTGACACCCGGGGCTCAGGCCTGAAATCTGCCCGCAGAGGCTGGCAGCGCGGCGCCCCAGCTCACGGCCTCGCGCCTCCTGCAGCGCCGGCGGCTCTTCGGCCAGAAGCTGGTGGAGCGCGTCCGGGAGCACCACAGGGTGAGCTGTGCTGGAAGCCGGTCCCCAGCCCGCCCCGCACTCCGTCCCCTCCTCCTGTCACAGCTCCGTCCTACCTGCAGGAAACGGGCCCTCTCGAGAGGCTGACCTCTCGAGTCCTCTGAACCCCTCTGCCCGCTGCCTCCCGCAGGGTGGGTGCGGGGTGGGCGAGGGTCCCATCCCCCAGCCAAGGGGGAGGAGCCCGGAACGGCAGCCTGGGGCCCGGGAGGATCGTGGGGGCTGGAGGCTGCGGTGCCCTGCCCTTGGCCCGGCTGAGCACCTGGAGCTCGGGTGCAGGACCTTGCCCAAGGTGGCCCAGCTGGGACCGGAGCCTCACAGCTTTGTCACCCCTCTTCCCCGGGGTCAGCCGGCACGCCCTGTCCCCTTTGCACACAGGCCTTCCTGGCCTCCCTGAGCCCTCCCATGGTGGTGCCCGAGGACCAGCTCACGCGTTGGCACCCTCGCTTCAACGTGGACGACGTGCCCGACATCGAGCCGGCCGAGCTGCCCCAGCCGCCCACCACGGAGAAGCCGGCCACCGCCCAGGAGGTGCTGGCCCGCGCCCGCGGCCTCCTGTCACCCAGGGTGAGACCGGGATGACAACGGGGTAGGGCGACCCGCCCTCTGTGTGGGCCCCTGACAGGCTGCACCCTCCGCCACGTGCCTCCGGGGCAGCGGGACAGGCCCTGCCCTCACACACAGCACGTCCCGGCTCTGTCCCGCGACAGCGAGCCTCAGCTCTGCACGCGGGGTGCTTGGGCTGCAGAGACCGCGCCCCCCGGGCAGGGGAGGCTTCTCCTCATTCCTCCCCTCTGACCTGCCTCAGATGGAAAAGGCCCTGAGTGACCTGGCCCAGCGTACGGCCAAGCCCAGCAGCCCTGGGTCCCCCGCCCCACCGGCCGCCCTGCCGGCGACCCCGCCTGCGGACCTGAAGGGGGTGTCACAGGACCTGCTGGAGAGGGTGAGTGCCGGGGGTCCCCGTGGGGCGGGCTGGGAAAGGGCGCGGGCCTGGCTTCCCACTGACCGTGACCGTGGCCGGGGCCCGCCGCAGATCCGGTGCAAGGAGGCGCAGAAGCAGCTGGCGCAGATGACCCGCCGGCCGGAGCAGGAGCAGCGGCTGCAGCGGCTACAGCGGCTGCCCGAGCTGGCCCGCGTGCTGCGCGGCGTCTTCGTGTCGGAGCGCAAGCCGGCGCTGCCCATGGACGTGGCCTGCAGCAGGCTGCTGGGCAGCTACCCCGTGGCCCTGAGCCCTGGTGTGTGCGGGGCCCTCCCCGTGTCCCCGACTCCCGGCTGAGGGTGGGCACGTCTGTGGTGTGCGCCCAGGGTCACCCCGAGCCTCTCCCTGCACAACCCAGCCGCGCCCTGCAGCCCCTCGGATGGCCCCACACCCCGCGGGTCCGTCCAAGCTCCAGGGCAGCTCCCCCCGCCCCTGCCTCCCGGGGACCGGGACCCGTGTGGGGCTTAGTGGGAGGGTCAGCTCCTTGGCAAGGCTGTCCCCCACCTGTTCACTGTGCAGTCTGCTTCTCGGGGGCACAGGCAGGCAGGCAGGCAGAGGGAGAGGGAGGACAGGTCCTCGGGCCTGCTGACGGGGCCCCCACCCCAGTGGGTGCGGACTCCGCCTCACGCAGCCCTCCCTCTGCAGGGGAGATGGAGAAGCACGTGCAGCTCCTCTCCGAGCTGCTCCCCGACTGGCTCAGCCTGCACCGCGTCCGCGCCGACACCTACGTCAAGCTGGACAAGGCCGCTGACCTGGCGGGTGTCCTCACACGGCTGGCCCGCCTCGCCCGGGGGGAGGCAGCGCTCTGAGCCCCGGCCCCGCCCATTGCACGTTTTACTCCCTTTAGGAACACAATGCACTTTCCCCCCCTCTGCACCCCCCACCAGGCTCCCTGGCTAGTGTGGGCGGTAGGCCTCCCCTGGGGCAGCATTTTGTCATTAAACTGGTTTCTGTTGGGGACTCGATCTTTGCAGTGTTTGGGGTGTAGGGAATGGGGGCAGGGGAGCAGGCGGTGGGCAGAATGCCCCGACGTCCACGTGGGAATCCCACGTGGGAATCCCGGATGGCCCAGTGGGCTCGGCTTCCCTGCCCGGCCCTTGTGGGGGCGGTGAGCTGCTGCTCTGAGGACGGAGGGTCGGCCCCCAGGCTCTAGAGGGCGGGAAGGCCGAGCACACGGGGTCTCCCTGGAGCCCCCAGAGGGAACGGGCCCCAGCAACACAAACTGGCACTTCCGGCATCTAGAACCTGAAGACAGAGTTGTCGAGCCGCCCCAGGGGCGCGGGCTGTTTGAGCCGAGGCTGCTCAGCGGTTCACGCACCACGGTCTCCTGTCTGCTGTGGGGACAGGACCACCAGGGGCCACGCACGGGCCTGTGTGGCCCCAAGGCCCAGACCCCACCCCGGCACCCCGACCGAGAGCAGCCATTTGAGCAAACCAGTTTATTCACTCTGTCAGTATTCGTGAGGCGCACCTGCGGGGCCCGGGCCGGCCTGAGTGCTCGCCCCAGGCCTTGGCACCTCCGGCTCCAGAGCCCGCAGGAAGGACCTCGACCAAGGCACTTCGGGAAGGCTTAAAAAAAAAAAAAAAAAAAGTCCGGGCGGGTGGCCAGCGCCCCCTGGCGGCCGGCAGCCAACCACCGGCGGGAGTCACTCGAACTGCAGGAGGGAGAAGAAGGGCACGGGCCCCAGCTTCTCCCTGCCCTTCAGCGCCGTCAGCTCCACGAGGCTCACGCACTCCAGCACCTCGGCCTGCAGCTGGCCCAGCAGCTCACAGGCGGTCCGCATGGTTCCTGGGCGGGGAGAGGGGGCTGGTCTGGGCCGGGGCTCCCGCGGCCCACGCGGGGTCCTACCCCTCGCCGGTGCGCTGCAGAGCCTGGGCCCAGTCGGCTCCTCACTCCCGCCGTGAGGCACACCCTCCCAGCCCCAGCAGCCCCCGGCCGGGCCCTCCTTGCCGCGGGGAGACCCTCACCGCCAGTGGCCAGCAGATCGTCCACGACCACCACCTTCTGCCCCGGCTCCAAGGCGTCTCTCTGCATTTCCAGCTCAGCCTGCACACGGGAAGCAGGCACACAGTCCCCATGTGTCTGGAAACGGCCTGGGAGGGGACGCTGACCGGACCGCCCAGAGGTTTCCTGGCTGTGTGAGCCGGCCTGGCGTCTCAGAGTGCCCCTGGACCCCACAACCACCCTCGGGGGGTGCCAGGGTGGACGGCGGTGGCCCCCAGCCCACGCACCTTGCCATATTCCAGGCTGTATGAGGCAGACACGGTGGGGCCGGGGAGCTTGCCTCGTTTTCGGACGAGCACGCAGCCCAAGCCAAGCTCCTGGGCCAGGGAGGGGCCGAACAGAAAGCCTCGGGAGTCCAGGCCTGTGGGCGAGAGCTGGGGTGTTGGGGGACAGCTGTGCGGCACAGCACAATGAGATCCCTGTGGGCCGGAAAGTGACACGGAGCCTCTGCAAAGACTACAGCCTCCCAGCTCTGCCGGATCCAGCTGGAAGACCAACGAGACCCGGCTGGCCGGACTCCTGCCGTGCACGGGGCTGCCGGGTGGGGGCGGGACACTGGGGGCTGGGGCCACGGATCAGGTGTGTCCCGCACGGTGCGCAGCAGCGTGCCTCCGGGACGTGGGGGACGTGACCTGCCTTCTCCCTGCAGCACAGCTGCGGGTCTCTAACGGGGCTGGCCGTGACTATGACACGGACTCAGGTGCCTCTCGTCATCCTTAAAAGCAGCATCTCCCTGGAAAGAGCAGCGCAGGGCCCCCACTGGACCCAGGGCTGCCGTGGGGGTGGGCTTCTGGGGGGACCCCCGGAGGACTCGGCCAAGCGGAAAGCTGTGGTCTGGTGGAGACCCACAGGACCGCCAGGAAAGGGGGTTCGCACAGGACAGGGCCTGCCAAGGTGCCCCTGCGGTGGGGCGGGCCCCGGCTCAGTACATGCTGCAGAGAGAAACACCAGCGCTCCTGGCCGGATGGACTCCGGTCGGACACTCCCTGGGCAATCCCCACCCGGCACCGCTCCACACGTCCAGAGCTCAGTACCAGGAACTTGGCCGCGGGGTCGAGGACGATACCGTCCCCCGCGCCACCCAAGGCTGGACCCACCCTGCGGCCACAACCTACGGCGCAGCGGGTCCAGCCTTACCACCCACCCAAGGGTCACCAACCACACACCGGCGCAGCGGTCAGCGTGTCCCGGGGGCCGTCCCCCAGCCCCTCCCAAGCAAACCAGAGTGTCCGTCCCGTGTCCAAACCAGGGCATCCTCGTCTCGGAGGAGCGCACACGCCGCCCTCACGGGGCCTGGCGCAGACCCAGCGACCCCGCCAGCCCCACGGGCCCGGGGCCCCCGCGGACACCCCAGGGCGCGGGCGGGGGGCGTCCCCCTGGGGTTCACTTGCCCACGATGTAGTCGATCTTGCCGCCGTGGGTCTTCCTCAGGTGGTTCGCCAGGAGGCTGATGGAGGCGCGGAAGGAGTCGGGGTCCTTCAGGAGGGGCGAGATGTCCCTGGCACGCAAGGACAGGCCGGGTGAGGCCAGGAGCCGGGGACCCCGGGACGCCGGCCCCGCCCGCGCGCTCCCCCGCCCGCGCGCCCCACGTGGCCGCCCCGCCGCACCTGAACAGCACCCCCGGGATGGGGAAGTCCGGGAAGCTGCGGATGCGCCGCGCCACCAGCTGCAGCTCGGGGTCCGCCATCGGGGAAGCAGCTCGAGTCGGCGAGCGGGGAAGCGAAGCCCTGCGACGAGGGGGCGGGGCCGGCGGCTCTGCGCCTGCGCTCGGCGCCAGTGGGCGGGGCGGGGCCGTGCGGCGGGCTCGCGGCCGCTCACAGGCACTACCGTATTTCTTCGAATCTTAGGTGCCAAGGTTGTTAAAGGCGCGCCTGTTTTTTTGCACCTTGAACAAACGCGTCCCCGTCTAGGGGGGTTTGCGTGCGGTCGGGGGGCGAATTCGGCGTCTGCGCAGGCCCAGCCGGGCTCCAGGGGAAGTCCCGAGGGGCGGGGCCGGCCCCGGGAGAGTCTGGGAGGAAGAAGGGCCCGGGCCACCCGAGAGCACTGCCGGGTCGGCGGAGGTGGGCGGTGGCTCGGCCGCCTTGGGGCGGGACGGAGCGAATTCCACTCCAGCCCGCCCCTCCCCCTCCCGCCAACTTCCGCACAAACGTAGGTCTTAAAAGACCCCAAAATGCTCCTTCCTTTATTCTAAAACTTCTTCATAATTTCCCAAGTCTTCCAACGGTGCAACTTTGGCATCAACCACTGCAGAGACGTGAACACCCCCTCCTAAGAAAGGCGGCTACACATTCGGGGCGGGGGCGGTACGGTTGGAGTCCCCACCCGCTTGCCCGGCTCCCCGCGTTAGGCCAACCCCAGGAGCCCGGGGGGGGGGGGGGGGGAAAGAGGGTCGGCAGCCCGCGGGGAGGCACCAACTCACCCCACAGGGTACTGGGGTCAGGATCCCTAAAGAAGGTCGAGGATCCAAGGTCCCCACTGGACCAGGGAGGCCTTCCTTGGCTGTTGTGAGGATCCCTCTCTGCCTTCACAATCCCACCCTGGTGGGGTGCAGGGGACTCTGCACAAGGCCAAGGGGCCAACACAGGCCTGGCACAGCAGACTGTGACAGTGAGACTCAGGTCGCAGCCCCGTCCTGTGGATCCTGGGACGGAGTCAGGGCCCTGGAAGCTGACGGGGAGCATTCAGCTCTGGGGCTGCGGGGCTGCGGGTCCTCGTGGCAGGGTCAGCCGGGCCAGGAGGGCTGAGGGACACCAGGGCTGGGTCTCGGGCACATGGAGCCGGGCAGGTCCCGCTGCTGGCGGCAGATGAGGTCTGTCCGGCGTTGGCACAGCCGAGGGCCGCCGGGGCTGGCCCTGCACGGGAGCCCTGAGGCCAGAGTCCTCCTTGGCCGCAGGCGCTAGTGGGGCCAGGAGCACTTCTCCGGGACGGACTCCGGGGGCGTCAGGCACTTCCCTAACTTTTCACAGCCCGGGGGCGCCCAGTTCTGGCAATGAGAATTGAGGGAGAACAGGAAGTTACTGTAAGCACGTCTGGGCTCCGCAGTGGCCAGAGGCCCGCCCCGCCCCATCTCCTCCTTGGCCCCAGGGTGTGCGTGGCCGCTGGCCAGAGCCACACTTCGAGGGCTGACTCGGGAGGGTGCTCCCAGCCGGCTCAGGACCATCCACAGAAAGCTCTCGTATGCTCTCAGTGGCGCGTGGACGGCCCCTCGGCCACACTTGCTCCACACGGCCGTACTTCCGTCCGCAGGAGGGCGCCTCCCCGTTTCGCCATGGCCTCCCACCGCCCGTGGGGAGTCTCTGCCCTTAGTAGGGAGACTCCCAATCACCCTGGGGGCACTCCTCCCAGAGCGGGCCCCACAGGCCGTTCCCGAATCAGAACATCGAGGACAGTGAGAACCCCACTGAAGGTCTCCCCTGCCTGGGACAGCGTCACGCGGCCTCCAGCCACCCAGGCAGGGCCGGCCAAGCTTTGGAGAAGGAAGCTGCTCTCAACCTCGGATGCAGAGCGAAGCCACAGGGTGTGGGCAGAAGATTCTGGGCCCAGCCGGCTGGACCAGGGGGTCGGGAGAGCCAGCACCCGTGACCCTGGAGGCCGGTCCACACTGCTCTGTGCTGCCTTCAGTTCACTTGCGGGATTGGGGGGGACAGGTCCAGGGGTCACCCAGCAGCGGCCACGCCCCACCAGGTCCCTCTACCCCCTCCCCTGCTACATCATGCAGTGGGAAGGGACACGGGCAGCACACGCACACGTTGATGGAGGGCATGCTGGGGGTGGGGACTGCTCGTCTCCCCAGAGAGATTAAAGAGTGGGCATGGGGGGTTCTCAGACTGCTGGACCCCAGGCACCTTGGTGGTCCTGAGACAGGGACCTTCCTGCTCCACTGCTGTGCACGGAGAAGGCAGACCACCCCTCTGTGGAGGGAGGTGGCCCTGGGGGCTTTTAGCCTGAACGTCTTTCCGTGGGGAGCTTTAGGACACGAGGCCCTGGGTGACGAGGCAGCCTTGCCTGCCCTAGGATCACGCTCAGTGCCCGGAACTTGTGGCTGACGCCGGGCTCTGTCCTCCTAGCGCACTCCCCCCACGCTGCACCGGCCCCTTGGAGCAGGCTTCAGCGGTGCCTGGCTGCTCTCCAAAGCACCGCGTGGGTCTGGGGAGCGGGCAGCTCGGGGAGAGGGGCCGGGAGGCCGGGAAGCTGGGCCTGGACCACGCCATCCTGATGGTGCTTGGTGGGTTTTGGGGTGCGGCCAAGGCTTCGGACACTGGGACCCTGGGTCACCCGTCTGCAAAGCAGGGGACCAGACACCTTCAGTTCCAGGGACAGGACTTGCAGGAGGTCTGTCCCCAACAGGACCCTCAGGCCACCAGCCCAGCGTGTCCACACTCCACACGAGTGGCTTACCCCGCACCTGCCCAGGAGCCAAGGGACCCCCGGCCAGCCCTGTAGGGTCTGCGCAGAGCAGCCAGAGGGGAGGGGGCTCCAGCCCGCGGCCCCGGCAGCCTCTGGAGGCCTGCGGTCTGCTGGTGTCCCGCCACGCTGCCCAGCGGTTGCTTCCGCTGCCAGAACTCGCTGCAACCCCAGACGTCCCCCGGTCCAGAAGGTGGATGAGGGTATGGGCTGCGCAGACGTCCGCCGGCCCCAGGGACACCCTCCCGGCGCGGGCAGCCCGCCGCCCGTCACGCACTTACCATGACGGCCTGGTTGCACACGTTGAGCTGAGGCTGTCCGGGGACCAGGGTCTCCCGGTGCTGCCGGACGGCCAGAGTGAGCCCGTGGACGGCATGCAGGTACTCAGCGCTGTCAAAGCTAGAGACGAGAGTGCCAGGTCACCGAGAGAGGGAGGCCCCCGCTGGAGACGCCACCCAAGCGGGTCGGGAAGCTGCCTGGGGTGTGAGACCCCCCAGGGGAGCCAGCCCCCACCTCTACCCCTCAGTGCCCAGGGGCAGGCGTGCACCTCAGGAACTGCCCCTCAGATGATGTTGCAGGCACAGCGCTGGGGGCCTGAGCCCTGCCGGGCACCACCAAGGGCACCGATGGGATCGCGGGAGCCCCCGAGCAGACCCAGATCTGCCGGCTCCTGGGAGCTTCCCGCCTTCCCGGTCCCTCCGGCCCAGGTCTGTGCAGCAGGAGCAGGGGTCCCGCCCCGCTCCCCATGGTCACACGGTCATTGGGTCTGCAGCCGTGGCACTCCCAGGCCGCCCTGCTCCTCAGGCCGTCCACCCCGGCCTGCAGGCCGCGCTCAGCGCACACATGGCCTGCAAACTTTTCAAAACAGGTCTCAAGGCCTGAGTCAAGTCCACGATTCTCTGGCCAAACGTGCTGGGGAGGATCGGCTTAAAGTCAGCAGTCTCATCAGCAAGGTCTGCCTGGCTCTGCTCTGGAGCACGGGCACAAG